>UELV01148862.1:0-13215 GCA_900490015.1 Megastigmus stigmatizans | reverse complement strand
TATATATATATATATATATATATATAGTGTATCTAAATGTTCTACAAAAAGCAGAATAGGAAGATTATCCGTAGCTGCAGCTGCCTGCACTTGGTCTCATCGGCAGAAACAAACACGAGCTCGAGCATTGGTAGCGCCTGGATCGAGAGTCTTTCAAAGAAAAAGAGAAAAAGGAAACGATCCGCCGTATGGCCACAAAGAAATCGTTTTGTCGGTATACAAACGAGCATCGCAGAGGAGAAGTAACAGCAACAGCAGCAGCTCTGGTCGTGTCTGGCCAGCGTGCAAGAGATCCATCGTCGAGTCCAGCACGGGGCAACGGATGTAGGCCAAAGTCTGCATATTCCACATCGTTTCTCTTCTCCTCCAGCGCATACACACACACACACACACATACATACCTATCCTCGGGACATCCAAGAAAGACCGAGAGAGAGAAAGAGAGAGAGAGAGAGAGAGAGAGAAGAATGTATAAAAGCGTGGGCAGAAGGCCGTGACGATTGCTCGTGACGATTAGCCTGTCCTCTCGGTCGGGTTCGCGCCGCACGTGTATACATATACCTATATATATGTACACGTACAGAGCCAGGGCGGTTATTTGCAATTTCAAAAATTCCGCGGACAGACCATATTTCAGAATCAGCCATGCCAGGCCACGCGCGCTATTTTCTCTCTCTCTCTCTCGTTTTTCTTCTTCTTCTTGTTCTTTGCGCTCTGCAGCTCGAGCGAGAGAGCGCGCGGATGATGTCGGGCAAGTTTAGTGCGCCTACGGGGGTCGAGAGAAGTCAGCTGCACACCGGCACCTTCGCTTCGTCGTTTCTCTTCCTTTTCTCTCTCTCTCTCTCTCTTGCTCCCGCAATTGTGCAGTAGTGGAGAGGAGCGATGGCATACTATAAGAGGAATAAGGAACTTTTAATACTCTTGAGTTGCTGCCGAGGCTCGACCTTTGACTGGTCGAGCGGGAGTTTGTCATAATTACGATACTGGATGGAGCTCTTTTTGCTTCTCGCCTTCCGAGAGAAAGAGAGAGAAAGAGAGAGAGAGAGAGAGAGAGAGAGAGAGAGAGAGAGAGAGAGAGAGAGAGAGACGCTCAATTTACAACGAGGGATTTTTACCCTTTTCCAAAAGTCAGCCTAATGCCGTTCGACCGCGGTTGAGTAATGATAATTATTCATTATTCGCAATCTGCAATAACTGGTACATAGAAGAGGTGAACATATTGTGTCTCGTTGACAGACATAAATTGACGTCTCATTAGGACATTCTCTTTTTCAGAAAACTATACCACAATCGCTATATACAGATAGTCAAAGCATGAAAAATCTTATAAATCATTAACCTACTACGCGCAACTAAGCGCAGCACAGTCAGCACAAATCTCGTAAAACTCCAGCATTGTAGGGAGTAAACATAATTTACAGCCCGAGTTTCAAAATCATCGACTATGGCTATACGCTGAATATTGCACACATTTTGGGGGCTCGTTTTGCTGAAACCGCAACAAAAAAAAAAGAAAAATGAGACCCGAAGACAAAGGAAAAAGCGTTGCACTCGTCTCGAGGAATAACACTGATTAAGGCTTCATAAAAGCAGCGAGCATAAATAACACTTGCTCAACGCAAAAATCTCCCTAGCCATCGTTTTTCCTCCGTGCGCGTTCCAAGACAGCAAAGTTCGCAGTTAGCGCTCGCGCGCGCGCGCGCATCGTAATTAATTCGTCGTAGGGGTATATATAAGGGGCCCTATGTGATTACGAAAGATAAATAACAGTAATCGGGCGTTGCTCGCCGCGCAGCTGTCAATCAGTTATCTGGAGGCCGCGGCTCCATGCGTGTGTGTGTGTGTGTGTGTGTGTGTGTGCCGATGGGGCGCGATTACCGATCCCCATATACGTACACGACGCGCGATAGTCTGGACGAGTACATAATAATGCGAGTATAGAGCTGCTGGAGGCTCAATGAGTTCGCCGCCATGGCGAATGAAAATTATTTTTAGCCCTCGTGCGGTGTTATGTTCCTATGATTTAAGACGCGTTGGCGCCTCGTATATACTACGGTGTCGATCGGGCAAAAACGCAAATTAATACTTTACGAGCCTATCTCGCGCTCATTATTATTACCTATATGCCTTTTTATTATTATGTTTGAGTGTAGACGACCTTATTTACCGTCTTATCTGTTTGTGTCGCGTATCGGTCGCTTGGTTATATTGGTTTCCTATTTTGGCAGCTGCCGCGCGGTCTGGATAATTTACATCCGTGATTTCCAACCGCGCCGGGAATAACAATCATTATTTATATATGACAGTTGCAACAAAGTCCAACGCATAATAACAGATTTAATTGTTCCTCGGGTAAATGTTGTTGCCAACTACTTATGCGGTACTTTAAAGCAATGATTTCGCTGATACGACTGTGTAATTTAGTTTTTCACGTGCGTCGACTTATTGTATCGCGCGCGAGTCTATAATTTTCTACTCCATCTTGTCCAAGATAAGCGCAACGCACGTAAAATTATTATACGATAATGACATTTAACAGTTTCTTTGGTGAAGCATCATTACAAAATAATAATAAATTAAAGCTGCTAAATTGCTAATCGTTTTTCAAATATTTACGCAGTGATCGGTTATAATTAGTTATCAATCACGAAAATAATTAAAATCTGTATAACGATGAAAAGTATAATACCAAATTTACAATCAATTAAGTATCGAAATGAAACCACGAAGTCAAAAATTATATGTATATATGTATCATGAAGTTTGCAGAAGTCCGCAGCATATTATAAACAAGAAACGCTCCGGGTATTACACTAAATTCGCTTTGGTATAGCGCTTAGAATGCCATGCGCGCCAAGGAGGATCCAAAGCTACCTGCAGCGTCCACTCCTTAAGCGACGATATTCGCCGATCTATACGAGTACTATATACCAATCGCGATTCTCCGCCGTAGGCTAATTTTCATCGTATAATAAAGTTGAATCACTCGACGTGGCTTTTAAGCACGGCGTACACGGCCATTTATACCCCGCGTATAGCGTTATTAATTTTCCCATTAAAGCTCCTTGTTTTATAGTTATAAGGCGCTTCATCGGGGCCATCGAGGCGACTGGGATACAGCACAGAGACGGAAAAAATCGACTCTCTCTCTCTCTCTCTACTCTTTTCCTCTCTGTTTCTTTTTCTAAAAGCGAAACTAGTGACTGCGTCCGTATACTACGGGGGGCGCCAATGCTGTAAAATCAATGTTAATGGCAAAATAAAACTATCGCGGTTATGGCTAATTAGTCAAGTTTTCATTACTTACCACGCGCGCGCGTGACGACGAATTAATTCGCCAATGCTTAATAATGCTAATTTATCCGGGATTTACATAATCCCGGAGGATATAGTCCCGTAAATTTTTACGACCGACTTAGTACGGCCAATATAGGTAGCCCGTGTCTGCGTCGATATAGTAAAATTATGCCAGTGATTTTAGACGGAATAATAAAAAGTTCAGGTTTTATAGCAAAGACCCAGCGACTGGACCGTGCTAGTGAATCACAATGTATAGGAAAAAGCCTTCAGACACTGAAGTAGCTAATGCGTCCTCTTACTAGTGTCGTCAGTGGATCTTTTACTTTATGGATCGCTCGGATAGTCTTGAGCATAACTTTCTCGATGACGTTAGTTGAAATAGTTGAAATGTTGAGAGAGAGAGAGAGAGAGAGAGAGAGAGAGAGAGAGTTGGGCTCGTGAGATTGGCGACAGACGATATCTTTGACGCTACGCATATCTGTATACCCACTCGAAGTAACGTAGAGCTACACTAATCCTCACATTAGACATATATATGTCTACGAAACAAGACGAAAGATCACAATTAATAAGCACGTCTCACACGAGCACAATTACACGATATATCCCAATGAGCGAACGAAAGTCAAAGTGAACCACGTCCACTCTAACAAACATATTATATCTGCAAAGTCTCGCGTGTGCAGTCCCGCCTGTACATCGACTCTATTACACGTGTCCGAAATACTAAATCACGGCAGCTCGCGCTCATGGCAGGTAAAAACAATTACCAAGAGAGAGAGACTCCACTACTATGACAAAGCAGTATATACAGACGAGGCTTGCAACTTTGAAATATTATATATCGCGCACTGCACCGGGGCTCCGACGTCGCTCGTTTAGTCGTAAACGCAATGTCAATACGAGCAGCTCTCGCATGGCGGCAATTAAAAAGGAGCCGCGCACGCACCTGCAGTGTATCATAATACGCGTTATAGAGAAGGAGAGACCCACGATGCGTTCGCATAGTCGCGCAGCCATAAACGCCATAAGCCATGGGGATGTAGAAGGGAGATTAGATTTTGAGCGACGTTTAAGAGAACCGAGCACTGCACTCCACACACACACACACGTACACGCGGACCGCCCTGCATTCGACCGGCCAATGGAAATTTCGAGACCAGATCTCGAACTCTGTTATGTAGAGGTATAGATATATGCACACAGATCCAGTGTTTCTCTGAGTGTGCAGCACAAGCGCGTGACACCCTAAGCACCGGTTTCTAGGATTTATGCTTAGGCCAATGCCAGGAATCAATCTCGCTTCTCTCTCTTCGCGTTCGCCGCCAGAGAGAAAGAGAGAAAGAGAGAGAGAGAGAGAGAGAGATTACACGTTTGCGAGCTGGTTTTCTTTCTGGGCCCCGCGACTATATGATTTTGCATGTATTTAGATGTGCACGTAACTGTGTAAGACCCTTGAGGCGACTTTTCATCATCGACGAACTGTCACGAAACTCGAGCCTTTCTCTACTTCCTGCCATGCACACTTTGACTCCGACTGGGTATCTCTCTGTGTGTGAGTGTGTACGCGAGAGAGACTTGAAAATTCACTTTGAGAGGAATTATCCGGTGACTAATATATGGGCCTGTATAGTTGGAGGATACACGATGCACATGTGTATATATACGAAAGGTTGGGGAGATGAATGCGGAATGAATGGTATATAGGCCCCTTGATTATAGATGTTCAGCTAATGTGATATATTATAATGAAAATGGGTGATTTTTTTTGCGGCGGGGTGGCGGTCGGCTCTCTCTGTCTCTCTGAAGTTTTTACCTTTTTCACCCAGGAGGTATTCATATATATATACATGGGTCTGGGTTAAGGCATTATTCTCCGGGTCTTAGCGAGTCGTAAACACTTTGATTTTACTCGGTCAGGAGTGTTATATACGAGGAAATCTGTATCTTAAACGCCTGTGGGATACCATATATTTTAGGCCGAACGGGAAATTCGAGTGTCGTAAACGTCCTTTAAGAAAGCGTTCTATTGTTTTATTATACCCCGTAAATATACTGACCTGTGGAGAATAGTTTTTCGCCTCGGTCGTCGAATCGATCACGAATCAGAGCGATTTTAAATAAAAACACCCTATCAAGAATTTATTTGGACGGCCTGGTGCGCCAGTACAACATTAAGAGATTAGTAATTTAAAAATCATGTTTGAGTAATGATCGCATTACACTGCACAATAAGGTGTATTTTGATTTGATTATTTGACGGTATACAGGTAATATAATTCATCATTGGTACAGTCAAATCTCGTGCCAACCAACGAAAGTGTTGCCGAACGCGGCGGTGTAGGTATATTTCAAAGCTTTGGCTGCAGCCCCATCATTACAACATTTCAAAGTTAATACATTTGAGAGTAATTTACCGTTTGACTTTTACCGCTCGCAGCGAACGAATTGCTGCGCATTGTTTCGATAAACTGCCGCCGCGACAAAATACAGCAGAGCGATGCCGCCGGTTTATAAACTGTCATATGCACTTGACACCAACGACAACAAATATATGAGTTCTTACAGGCTCTGTGAGATCAATTTTTTTTTTCGTGATTTAATTTGTAATCGAAATGTTAGAAGTAATTGAATGAGGGTGGATTTAGGAGTTCCATGAGCTGATCAAGACCGCAAGTGATTTTAAATTTTAGTATAATATGGGGTAATAAAAATTAAATGTTTTAAATAGTTGTTTACGAATTTTTTTAATACTAATTTTTTTTTTAATTGACGGATATCGTTATAATATATAGATCCAAAGGACTGTAATATAACGTCCCCGGGTCCGCTTCTCATAAGCAGTACGGTAAAGTCTCTCCGCTACTTTTGGCGGGTATAAATTTTATTCAATAACTGGAACGTGCCAGCACGTACGTATCCCATAAATCGTGGATGCAGGCGCAAGTAAAGCACAGCTCGGCGGCACCCAATTAAAGTGGTCCCTCGAGGGGCAGAAAACCAGGGAATTATTGGGTATACATATATATATCCGAGGAAAATAATGTAAAATTGAGTAATTACGGGGGCAAAAAGGCGGCGTCCGCACATTCCGTCACCGCGCACGGGTAATGATCCCCACCCTCTCAGTTATGCACGTATATACGATGTGCAGTATAAAGACGGAAGGAGCAAAGATGAAAGCAGAGAGAGAGAGAGAAGAGTAAAGTAGAAGAGAGCTGGCGGCAAACAAGCAAAAAAGGGTCGCAAGAATGAAGGGAACAGAGAAAATAAGCGTTCGCTCATGCTGGGTGAGATACGTATGCGAGTCGCGTGTCCAGTGTCCCAGCAACGATTCTCTCTCTCTCTCTCTTTCTCTCTCTCTCTCTTCGATGCTCTCCGCGCGCATCTTTACAATGCTAGGAATCCGGAGCGCACCTTCCGCTCGTATTCACGCTCTCCAAGCCAAGATACCTTCTCTCGATATCGCTCTCTTTCTCTTTCTCTCTCTCTCTCTCTCTTTCTCTAGAGCTATTCCGAGTACGAAGCTTCGAAAGAGAGGCGAATGGTTTAAATAGCTTCCACCACGAGTTTGTCTCTCGTTAAAAGCGAGTCTTTCTGTGTCTATCGCTGCATTCTGTCTTGCTATACACTCCTCCTTTGCTAGCACGTGTGTGTGTATGTGTGTGTGTGTGTGTGTGGGTAGGCGCGGAGCTACTTATACGGATGAAGCTACTGTAATAGTTGTAGTTCTGCGCTTCGTTTATCTGAAATATACGGGCGCTGAAGTATAGCTGCGCGGGTAAATTGTGAGCTTTTTCGATTACGGATTATGGAGAAGATATCGATATTTATGTGTGAACGTGGTCCGGTTTCACGGCGAGTTTCTAAGTATTATACCTTTGAATGTGAATCGACGTGGATTTGTGCTCGATTTTTTGCATTATTTTGAAAGATCGATGTTGTCACGTGGGAATGCTGACTCAATGGTATGATTAATTTGGACTTGGCACTGGATTAATCGTTCTCGAATCAGTGCATCGTTTTGGAGTATTCTCAAATGGAAAAGATCTAACGAATTCTTGCGCTATTGAGTTTTGCGTAAATTAAAAAAAAAACTACGCTCATTTCTTTCTGAAGGTGCTCTCGATAAAAAGAAAACAGCTCCCACTCCCCTTTTCTCTCCCTCTGCGAGTACCTTTGGATCGATACATTTGCTTCTCTCTATCTGTCTCTCACTCTGTAAGTCGTAGTTTTGCAACAAACGGCGAAGCAAAGAGGATGAAAAAGGCGGAAAGAGAGGAGCGCGCAGAAAGTGTTCTAAGAGAAGATGAGGAGGTGGAAAGCGAGTTTAGCGTGTGCGAAAGAAAGGGTAAGCTATTTGAATGTTAAATGCGCTAGCTAAGTTAGAGATTTCTATCTCTCTCTCTCTATCTCTATCTCGCTCGCGCAAGAGGGATATAGAAAAAGACGAAAGCAGCCCCCTATTGGAGCTGAGCTCGAGCTGTTATTATGCATCGCTCGCTCTCCTCTTCGTTTCTAAGCGAGGTGATGATGTCTTTATATATATATATATATATATATATATATTCCTTACACACTCGGTTCCTCTATACCGCTCCGATTTTTTCTAGCGGTGCTGCAGAGACCTGCGCCGCACCCCGGCTTTCCCACACTCGTGAGAATCTCATTGAATATAGGGAGCAAATGAATATATGAGCTAATTCATCGTTGAAAATGATTTTTCACCGAGGATGAATTGTATATTAACGCGATATTATAAAAAATCTACATTGGTCTGAAAAAAGGGTGGACAATCAAAAGTTTAGGAGAATGTTCATGCTTTGTTAAAAAAAAAATTATTTACATTTAGCAAATAGCAACTATTGATTTTACACAGAACGAGATGAGAAGTTGAAATTTTCATCGCCGCTACTATATCGGGCTGCTTTTTATCGCGGTTGACTTCTTACGTGTCTTGCGGACAAATATTGTTAGCGATACGCGCCAGAGCCATTTAAATTGGCTAAAAACGCAAAATACCTAAGGCTGCGCACGAGAGAATGTGCAGTCTCGAGGGAATTCGGATAATTGACGAGAGAGAGAGAGAGAGAGAGAGAGAGAGAGAGAGAGAGAGAGAGCGAGAGGCCATGTGTCAATCGCAAATCGATGCACATTTGACAGTGGATTATTTCGCAAGAAGCTCGTGCGTGGCGCGCGCAAAAATATTTCCCGCGATATCATAACAATCCCATTAGCATAATTTATTTCAGAATTTCTCAAAGGATATGTACACTTATACGCGCGTACAGTACGTATGTGTGTCTGTGTGTGTATCGCCAACAATGCGGCTTGACTCGTTAAAAGTCGTTTTATATATGAATATTTGAAATGGCGCGGGCCGCCGCCCATTCAGCATTGCGCGCGATTCTTCGATAACTAATAAAGTCAGCGAGAGAATATTATGTATCGCAATTATTATATTTCAGTACGTATATATCATAATAACGGCAATTATATCTATACGAGCGTTTCTATACATAATCGGAGAAAATTTTGGCGGTAATGGCGAGCATAAAACATGTATATGTATACGTGAAGCAAAATAGCACTATAATTTCCTATAGCATTATGGAGCTTATATACAAGCCTCGCGCGCATTCTTTTCTCTTACGCGGCGTTTAGTATACATAAACGCAAATTCTGTACTTCTTTTCATTCGCGGTAATGAGCTGGCCGAAAAAAAGCTCACGTGTTACGCTGAAAAATAAGCCATTAACTTCTTCCTCAAAGTATATACCGTACATTCTTTGAGGTGTATAAACACTCGACTTTAGTCTTCGCGATATTCGTTTAAAAAGGGGATAATATAGCTTCTCCTACAAACGGATGATCCCTTACATCGCGAGTAATTTATTTTTTTAATTCGTTATTGTGCAAGAAGAGTAACGCGTTTTCGCGCGGAACATGTAAAAACGGCAATAGCAGCTTATTAATCCCGCGGGGCACGGATTAGCCGGAAAGCGCAAAGCCCATAAAGAGAAGCAAATGAGCTGCACGGGGGATAGGCGAATAGGAGGAAGTAGAGAAAAGAAAAAAGGAGTAGGGAGGGGGAAGAAGCGCGCTTACTTTATCGGCTGCAGAAGGCAGAAGTAGGAGAGCGGAGGGGCGGTGGGGTGGGGGAGGGGAAGGAAAAGGAAGAGGTTCCGGAGAAAGGTTTATGTATGCGTTTGCGCGACTTCTTGCTCTCTTTCCCCCCCGCGCGCGCGAGCGCCTGGCCATTTCCGCTTTTTGTACGAGAGAGAGAGAGAGAGAGAAAGAGAGCCAGCCAGCAGCGAGCATATATATATATATATATATAAGAGAGAGAAGAGCGCGACTCTCGCTTCGATACGCGCCTGCATTTGCATAAGACACGAGCTCGGTTTCTGCTTCTCTTCTTTCTTTCTTATAAGCCAGCTCGCGCGCTCCTGCTTCTCCACTCTCTCTCTCTTTCTCTCTCTCTTTTAACCATTTTTTTTTCTTCTCCTCCCTTTCGTCCTGTCCTCCTCCTCCTCCTGCTCCTTCTCGTTCACTCGCATGCATTTATGCGTGTATCTTGCGCCTCTAGTCCGTCGATGTTGGGCTGCAGCAGCTCGCGAGCACGAACGAGGAATTTTTGCGGAGCCTCGCGCGCCCCATGTTTAATACGGAAAGCAACAAACGCGCTCGAGGCTCTCTTCTATATACCTTATATATTCTTTGCCGCTGCTCTTTCTTTTGCGCGCGCAAACGTAGACTCTTTAATGAGATAACCGACGAGAAATGCGAGTGCGCAACGCGGCACATTTTTTGAGGTGACAATAAGCGTTCGAGCAGCTCTTAGGAATCCTTTCTCCCGGGCGGTTTTTAATCCTTTGCGGCGTATTATGGTAATGAGTACGAGAGGTACGGTTATACCGTGGAAAAATGGAATACGAAATCAGTTGTTTTTATAAAGTCGTCTTCCAGGCTTTTACCAGGGTGGATTATACAACTGTGTAAAAGATATGACAGACGGTCAAAAGACTTAATTGGAAACTGAAATGTGAAGTCATTTCGAATTCAAGGCGACTAAAAAAAATTGCTCGAAAGCGACAATGTTTTCAATAGAAAATCTTATCTCAAAAAGCTATATAGAATCGTTCGCAATCGTTTTAGCGCTCGCAATAATTGATTACAACATGCGTATACATTAATAAAGCTCGCTCTTTATCTCACGCTTTTCCCAGTAAAACATATGCTATCACCGAGACAACGGAAATCGTCTTTTTTGCAGCAGCAGCAGGTAGGACGCAATAACAAGTCGAGGGGGATGGACTTTGCGGAAACGAATCCACGCACTCGGCTGCAGGCAACCACCGGTTGGTTCGAGTCGCTCACTCTAAATCATCTAAACACAATAACCCGCGTCACGCGTCGTTTTTACTTTTAAAGCGCAAACAATAGGAGCTGAGAGCGAGTCGTGTATATAGTTGGTCCTCGATTCTCGTTCTATCCCGGTGTTACACGGAATTCGATTAAAGGTAAGCGCCAAGTATTCGCAATGCTATAGTGGCGTATGGGAATATTGGTGCGATTCCGAGAAAAGCTGGTCACTTTGTTGAGATGAGAATTGCCGCTTCATAAATCAACGCTATATCGCTTAGATCCAGAGAGAATTCTGAGTCGCTGATGATGATTTTTGTGTTTACTAGTATAGCAGCTTGATTCTTATAAGAATCGCGCCATTGTTAAACTTGCAATTTAATGAAACAATAAAGTGTGTAACAATTATTTATTCGTATATGCAATAAAAAATACAAATACGTCGTTAATTGAACAGGAATCTTTTATTCAAATTAAAGTTACACACTTGTATACACAGCTATTTTAACTGCACAATTTTTCGAATCACATATCGTTATCTCTTAATCGCTCACTATTGAATCGATAATAATCCAAAAATAGGTCCGTCGAAGCCGCTTAAACCCACATTTATCATAATAAACAGCTTCGATCCATCCCTAGCTACATATACCAGCACACCAGCAACAAAAAACAACAAACTATCCGCAAACGAGAAAGGAAATCACAATCTCAAAGACAACTGCGCGACTGGATACGGTAAGGCACACACATACACACACACAGTGAGGCTCAAGTGGACAATGGCCCTCTCTCCACGGCTGCAGGAAGTATTTTTCTTGGACCGTGTCTCATATAAAGCTCCGGGGGTCTCGCGTCCAAGCGGCGTTCATTACCGCGCAGCATACCGCCTGACACGCCGCGAAACACCGACTAAAGCGAAGCCGCTGCCGCGCACTAGGTTTATACTCCCTCTCGCATTGTTTCCGCACTGCTCTGCTTCGCCAGCTTCTCTCTGCGCAAGCCCCTTTTTTTGCCTCTCCCGTGTGTGTCTGCCCACTACGTGTGTGTACGTGCCATGTGTGTGCGGCTAAAAGAAATATATGTATATGTAATGGCGGTTTCGCTGCTTTTGGGGAGTAATTAACCGCGGCGATTAGCATCTTTCCTTATGCTCTTTATAGACCTTCTAAGAATGCGACCTTTTCTGGCTGTTGCTTGAAAATTTTTTTCGAAGGTACGAGCCATTGTTGGATTATTTCAGTGGAATTTGCAGGAAATTTCGGGGGATCAAGCTTCGTAATAGATATTATGTGCGCAATTTAAATTGACACGACTAAAGAAGGTCGAGACACTTTGATATTAACAAAGTTTCAATACAAACTATGGAGATTTCAGATGCAGAATAGCTGCACTGCACTGCGCACAATCATAAATCTCTCGCATTGAAAAACAGTCGTAAAAGCACTTCTTTTCAATAACTCTCGATGGCTACGATAGAAAAACCTTAAAGTTGTTACTATCTGGTCGTCGCATTCGCGCGGCTTTACGTATACAAAACACAGGGATATCTATAGAAACTAGTCCGAGCCGCTTCGTGGTAATTTATTGCTAATAAATTATTATCCCATACAGGCGAGAGTATCGCGCTTATATATTATGTACGGACAAACGCAGATATTCTGCAATTAAAATACGTTTTTCCAACCTAACGCGTACTGTTACCAACTATATGTAACATGTGCATACATCGACGAGGCCGATTTAAGTACAGATCGTAATGAATTTACGATTTGATAATAAACTCACACGATCGCAAGTTATAAATTCGCCGGAATTTATTAAGTAAACACATAATACTCGCAGTCTCTCTCGGCTGTCGAGAATATATTATGAATTTAAAGTTATATACGTGAGGCGGTTTTTTGCTCGACCTTTTTAATCGCGATTCAAATTTAACTCGACCTTCCGTCTTCGATATAAATATTGAAAACTATCGAGCAAATAAAAAGAAAATCTCTCCTTCCTCTCATTATATATATATTATTATTATATATATATATATTCGAGGTATTTTATAGGTAAAGAATGAAGCCATTACGTTGCGCGCTTACTCGTAATTACCCATACATGTGTATAAAAAAGAGGAGCAAAGGTACGCGTGCGCTACAACGAGAGGCATTACCTTCTCGATTATAGTTACACGGAGAAAAATACTCTCTTTAAAATTACTATAATCTTCACTAATGGCGAGACAGAGTCAAATTATGAGAAACTTTACAATAATTATAAAACTTATTAGCATACATTCAATAATTTCCGCAAGTCCTGACACTGAAAAATGATTAGAGTAGTAACTAAAAATTGCTAACGTGTATACTAAAAATTATACGCAGTAAAATTTCAATAACTTTATTTTTTAATTTAGTAAATAATATTATGAATTTTGCTAAACAGTATAGTAAAATCAGTTATTTATATACTAAAAAATATTACTTTTGAAATTGGTATACCAAGCTTTTAATATTTGATATAAAGTATAGTAATAATTTAGTAAGTAGATGCTAAATC
>UELV01148861.1:0-11286 GCA_900490015.1 Megastigmus stigmatizans | reverse complement strand
GGTTTAGCTAAGCCTCTTAGCTACTGCTGCAGAAACGACTGCTTCAATAACAGCTAAATATAACGCTAAAACTGCAAAAAATTTAGCTGATCCACCTAAATGAAGATTAGCAAAAACTACATCGCTGTCGCAACTAATTTTTTTTTTTCTGTGCAGTGTGTTCACTCGGGCTGCTGCTGATGCTTCGGCTGCTGTTGCTGTTGCTGTTGCTGTTGCTGTTGCTGTTGCTGTTGTTGCTGCTGCTGGCTATATGCGCGCTTCGTTAAATCGCCACGATTGTAGCCAGAGCGCCAACCCTGCCGTCCGTCGCTGTAACGCCTGTGCGCAGTGTCTGTGACTCTGCTTGTGTCTGCGGGGCTTTATTATTGTGACCCTGAACGTGGGGCGAACCGAGTCCAGGTGCGATAGAGATTTCCCCCGTTTCTCTCTCTCTCTCTCTCTCTCTCTCTCTCTCTCTCTGTCTCTCTCTCGCTCTCTATTATCTGTAATGTTCAATTAGAGAGGGGAATTCACTCGGGTGAATTTTGCACTTGCTTCGCATAGATGTTTGCGCATGCTTCGAGTGTTGATCCGCCTTGGCATCTCTGAAGTTTATTGGGAACAAACTGACGCTTGACTTCTTGCTCGCTGCTGCTGCGATAGTTTGAATTTAAGTTCATTGCGATTTGAATTGCGAAAAACGAAAATTGAGATTGGTGAGTAATATTCTGATATTTCGAGTCGAATGATTTATCTTTTGGCTGTTTCAAATGGCAAATTTTCTAACAGGGAAGATGACTAACGTGAACTTATTTAATTAAAATATTTTCTTATAGTTAATTCTTAAGAACAAAACTTTTAAACGAAATAAGGCTTCGATATTTTTATTAGTTAAAAAATATGCAATATTTGTTTTGAATGTTTGAATAATGAAAAAGAAGTGTAATCGCAAGTTTAAACCTAGTGGTTAGATACAATTGGATTTGTCGTTATTTCAAATATTTATATTTAAAAATATATATTGTACACTGCAAATCCAAGTGAGTAAACCAAGAAAATGTGTTGCCTATGTTTAATATGAATAACTCACATCTAAGTGTGTAACATCTGTGATACAAACTTGTTATGCTTTAACACACTTGATTTTGCCGTGTAGTCATCTGATTGAAAAGTGTTTGCGGTTCTTGAAAGAAGCTTTTACCAGTTCTCAAGAAACTTTTAGCAACTAAGGTGGCTTTATCATGTCTATACTTTCCTAACAAGTCTCTCAAAACCCAGGGTGTCACTTTTCTCCGATTCGAAGAATCGCGTAAACTTTACCGAAAAAAGTAATGGTTTAAAAACAATGGTGTTGAAAAAGCGATTTGAATCCTAGAAAATGGCCGCATCCAACAAATTAATCTGATCGGAAAACGAAAACGTGTTAATTCGCGTTCAGCCGCACATATACGCTAGTCCGATAATCCAAAAATCTCCGCGTGTACGAATCCCTCGGCAATCGTAATTAAAAACCTCGTTGCGAGCAACGAGAGAGAGAGAGAGAGGGGGCGGAGGAGACACATCCAATAACCGCACTATCGAATCTCCAAGCTCTCGATCGAACGAGTCGCGAATGAAAACCAAACACACGAATACGCGAGAGAGAGAGAGAGAGAGAGAGAGAGAGAGAGAGAGAGAGAGAGAGAGAGTGCAAGAGCAAACGTCAAAAGCAGCCGCTGGAAGAACGGCGAAAAAATCGAAAGACTGCAGCGCAAATTGAAAATCCTGCGTCGAAAATTTCAAAAAAATAGAAAGAAAAGAAGAAGATTAGTGGAGAGGAGCTGGCTGCAGGTGATAAAGTGCACGTAAAGAGACGACAGGCGTGATCGTCGAACGAGAAAGAAATTAAGAGGCGAAGCAGCTAGAGAAAGTGAGGAGCGAGCGTGTGTCGTGTGTACGTGTAACGGGGGTCGTTCGAGATTAAACGGGGGATGGAAGTGATGCTTGGTGAGCTGCGCATGCGCCGTGGCCGCGGAGCAAGAGAGATGAGGTTGCGCACCGAAAGAGACAGTGTAATCAGAAAAATAATGAAGGGAACGTGGGAAAACGAGATAAGTTAGGGACAGAGAGAAAAACGAAGAATTTGAAATGAAGAGCAAGAGAGAGGAAATTTTACTTTAGCGGCAGTGTGAAAAATTGCGGGCATTTTGTCAAAGATGATTTAGCGACTGTTTTGCTGTTATTTGGCAGCTCGATCCAATAAGCATCTGAAATACTGCGAAGCAAAGTCCGCCTCCTTTATACAAACGTTCGTGTACCATTAAATAAAGCGACACATTCGAAGCTTTACTCGTTTTGTATATCTCAAGCAAGCTGTAATTATCTTATTTGCATTTAATGGACTTTTCGTGAGCAACCAATTTCCGTGTTTTCGTTGAATCTCGCTGCATTATCGGGCAATTACAAAGTTTTAATAGCGAGGTAGAACTCAAAAAAGTTAAACGATAAGCCGCGGTATTAGCCAAAGTGTAAAATTATTAGTTGATTATTAAATTTAAATTACAATTGGTTAAAAGTTTTATAATTACTTAGGTGTCCTTCTTATTATATTTAATAAACAATAACACTCGAATTAACGTTGATAAACATGCAAAAAATATCTTTAAAAACAACATAAATGACAGTATAAATAAATTTGAAAGTACACATACGCGTTGCTCGTTTTAAAGGTAGAGAGTACACAGAGCTAAAAGTCATTAATCCCGCGGGAAAGTTAAGGAAATGACCACTAAAGTTTTTAGGGCTAAAGACAGAATGACGCTTATGCCTATATAACTAATCAATTTGAAAACTTTTAGCAGACTCGCGCTAGCGAGTGGGACAGAGATTTACTTTGACCTAAATTTTAAGCTTATTATCACGAAGCCTAGTGTCGCAAGCTGGATCCATCGAGAGTAAATAATATATGTCTAGTCCATGAGAAAATAATAATTATAAATAAACTAAAATTATTATCCCATAGTCAGGTCATGATTTTAGTCCTTCTTTATTATACTTTTAAAAATCGATTAAAAATCCTAAATGAAAATAAACCAGATATTTATACAAAAAATGACCATAGCAATAGCCATAAATCATTACAGAATTTGGATGTAACTAAATTGTTTATTAGGGAGTTGATGTTAAAATAGACCTAATTATAACTTTTATATTCGTACAGTTAATGCACTTCTATAAAAAATATTTAACACAATCTACAAATATCTAAAAGATAAGCCATGTGGGAATCAAAAGGATCAACCTCGATATCAAATATTTCTATATTGGCGATGAAAGATGGACTTGCCATGTACACCTGACTAGAATTTATATACGTCAACATTCATGTAATCAATCAAAACCAGTTTCCGCAAAACGTTCCGCTGAGGTTATCAATTGATAGCAGATTGCATAATGTAATATACACACATGGCGGGTATAACATTAAAGTGTCTTTGTGGTTCAAAGCTACATCAATTTTCAGATTCCGACTCTCTAAGCTTAACTTTTGATGTTAAATTAACAATATTACAAGTTATGGATTACATATAATATTATACTTTTGTCTAACATCTATTAAATTTATCCGTAAAATTTTCTCTTTTAGTAGCATTATTGTTGCTTTTATCCCAACTGTATTAGAGAAATTATAAGATAAATACTCATAAAGTTTACTGTACACTTTATTGAAGAGTTTTATTCCTATATTTACCAACATTATCAATGTATATAATGTACAATCCTGCATGCAAGAAATCAAACATTAGCCACGTAACGGCACCAAGTGCACTCAAGCCTACTGTAGAATTAAACACCAGCCGCAGCATAATTCCATAACGAAGAGTATAAAAATGCAGAAAAACGCGAATTCAAAGTAACTATATCCTCCGTCGATTCATTAGCCATCCGCGTTTAATTTCCAGCTTCACAGAAAGTTTTTTCAAAGTCGCGCGGCGGCAGAGTAAACAAAAATTTCCGGTATGTAAATGCAAAAGCGGCCATTAAACAGCTAGAGAGAGAGAGAGAGAGAGAGAGTGAAACGGTACACGTCTGGTAAAACGAAAGTGGCGAACAACGATAGAGCCCGAGTGGCAATAAACCACTGCGGTAATTGCATTCGCTCCTCACTCGCCAATCAATTATCGCTCTTAATAACCTCGCGATTATGAGGGTCTACGTCAGGGAATTTCTTTCTTCTCTGTACCTCTTCTTTTTGCTAATTTGCCGCGGTATGTGTGAAGGCAGATCGATAACGCGGTTGAAATGTCGATTAACCACGAGACCAAAAAAAAGTATGATCACCATGCGCTAATTATTCAATTACGAGATTTTCCCCTGCACGCAATCTGTTTCGACCGCGATGTTTTAATTTCGAAAAAAGAATGCACAGCTTTGATTTCCGGGGGTACTTCCGCAGGGGCTACAGGAAATAGGTCAGTTTTGTCGTGAGACGGAGGATGAATTTTTGAAAAATATCTTATGAACCGTGTATACGTATACCCGCGTCGTGATGCAAGTGATCGAAGTTTAAAGTCGCAGATTTTTCATACCCCCATGAAGCTATGCACGCAGACATCGTTAAACGAAAAAACAAACAGTGAGTCACATTCGCTGAGTTCGCAGAGCAAAAATTAGTTTATTTTTTGCTACGAGCCAGGCCATTTTTCCAGGGATTTTCGGCTTCCTCTATTTTCCGTACATATAAGAACTCAACCCTGAAGAGGAAAAAAGGCTTTTTCCCCGACCGCCCCAAAAGTGCGGGCGTGTTATATATAGAGAGAAGAAGTCGGACCGGCTCTCTTTTTCTTTTTTTTTTTATACGGCTGGAGAGGGAAAAAGAGTGGAGGCAGGTCGCGCCCGTTCATTTTGTGTATCTGGGACAGAAATGCTAGTCTCTCTCTCTTTCTCTCCTGGCCTCTTAGCTGATGAACTGTCCCTGTTTCGACGCTCGGCTTTTTTCAATGTGCGCGCGCCGAGCTTTAATGCTTCGTCTCTTTCAGTGCCACGGGAACATCACAATGAGCTGCCGGCCCGAGTCGATCTCTGCTTGCATCTATGTGCAGTGCAACGATGAAAAACGTGGCGAGTGTGTGCGATGTGTACGTGTGAATGTGAGAACGCTTGAACCGAATAAAGCCGTTTAAGGAGAGGTGGGATGACCCAACTTATAAAACCGACTCGAGTTGAAGATGTTGCCGGCAGATTACCGTGCTTGTAATGTCGGGAACCGATCGTTAGTGAAAATTCACTTTTTGTTCGAGACTTTTTTTTAACAGTGTTAGGGGTTTGGAGCTTGGTCTAGAGATCTTTTTTAACTATATATAGGTGACGGTAGAATATACCGCTTTGCGTAGTTTTAATTTACGGAAATTATTTGGGCATTGAATTCGAATTAATTATGCGGAGCTTGAGAGAAAAAAGGAATTGAGATGTGGAAAAAAATTTTAAAATATGGTGGTGGCAGGAATTTTGAAAAAATATTGGAATTAGGCCGACGAGTTTTCGGTCGGCCTACAGTTACGGTATTTGATATAAAATATTTAATCACAACAAAGAGGAGACATTATCTGGTAAGTGGGCCACGTCAAGAACCTTGACGACTTCAAACGCTTCTCTTTAAAGCGCTTTGTCCTTTGATAAAGGCGCCTAAATGAGACCTACAAAGATCATTTCTCAAGCAAAGTGAAATATACGATTTAATTTTTAACAAAATTGTTTTGCCTCATAATATTTTATATCCAATATAAATTAAGCTTTATTATTTACATATTTCATACTTTTAAATTCTTAAATATAATTTGAATAATTGTAAATGTGGCATGTTTTGTAAATAGGCTCGGTCCGCTAAAACTAAGGATTTTTAATTTTAAAAAGTTCTTATCATTTGAAATAAAAGAAGAAGTACGATTGATTTAAGTATATCTGATTTGCTGTAAAGTTACAGACGAATAAGTAAGTTTAACTAAATTAAATTTCAAAGATAAGAAGAAGGCTAAATCCCTATATCTTCGATTAATATTAAAACTTTTAATGAACCAATTTCGTACGGAAATCCATAGATTTATTAAATATTTTCATGTAAATATATCTAAGTTTGAAAAGAGCAATTCATATTTCATGAATTTCAAAATTGATTGCAAAAGTTATTTGAATTGACATTAAAATCGATAGAATTAAAAAGTATTCAAAGACACTTAGATTCCCTTTTAGTATATGCATAAAAATTTTAGCTTGCAACATTAAAAACAATTTTTGAACAAATAAGAGCTCAACTACAACTCTAACAAATTTTCACAACAATTATACAAAAGTATACCAGTAAGTTGAAGACCGACAAGTCTCAGCACATCTCGCTGCAGGTAATGTTTAGACAAGTTTAGCGGCCCTTTGTAACGAATCCTTTGATCGCTGCTCCCAATATACCGAGAACACAGGAAGCTAAAACAGCAGCAGCCAGTGTGCTATACTTTATTAGGTTATACGACGAAAAGATGCGCGGGAGATAAAAATACGTCGGTAAGGAAAGGCGCGCGTGTAAAAGTTTGCGCCGCGGCTACCAGATGCGATAACCTTGTGTGCAACTTTTTCCCATCTTGTGTGAGCTCCTCGCACACGATGATCTAGATGCTAATTCTTCGGGTGAAACTTTCAGATTTTCGCGAAATCTTGAATTTTGGAGGCGGATGCAAAATGTTGTTTATCGAGCGAATTAATGTAGTTGGGTTTTCTTGCAGTAGTTTGTGAAGAGTTTCGCAGTAAAAACTCAAGAATTTACGCTTTATTCAATAGAGGGCGAAGAAGCTCGAAGTTTGGCAAAGTCCTCGCCTCTCAAAGTTAACGGAAATGCTAGGATTCTTCCAGTATTCGCTGCTTAATTAGGTGTGAAAAGCGAATGAAATTGAACATTCAGCGTTTGCTTTACAAGTGAAAACTAAAAAAAAATTGTATCAATTCACTACTGAAAGGTTCTGGAAGTTTTTTGCAATAAGTACAGGATGATATAACGTACAGCGTATTAAATGTTGACACATTCAATACTTAAAGAAGATATAAATAGAAAAAATATTAAGAAACAAGTTGAAATGAGTATTTAAACACAACATCCGTCTGAGAGCACAGGGCCTAAAATAGAACGTCTCGCTAAAATCCATTTACTACAGCGCGAATTATAAATGCAAACTTTCCTCGCTCACATAAAAGAGCTAAGAAAAAACAACATTATACGGTCGCGACATTATCCCAAGTTTGATCAAAATCCCCGCAGAGTTCGCCAGACCACAGCCAGGCCGCCGCCAAGTATACTCGAGTTCATTTACTTGCATGAACTTGTAACAAGTTTATTGTGCATTAATATTTATGGCGATCCTGTAAGTCAAGCTTAATCTGAGCCCTGCTCTGCATGCGCTCGTCTCCGGGCACAAAGTGGACATGAAGTCGTTTTCTTTCGCGCGAAGCCCCGCCGAGTATATAGCCGAGGTCTCCGAGTTGCCTCTAGCTCTTCACTTCTATCTCTCTCTCGCTCTCTCCCTCTCTCTCTCTGTCATTTCGTGCTTCGTACGCCTCACCTTCCCGTCCTTCCACTTCACGTCTGTTCCTGCTAATTAACTCCTAACTCTAAAATACACGTGCTTATTCATTTTAATTCTGGCGGACTGATTGTTTAGCTTTTCTTTTCCAGCGGTGTTGAAGAATCTCGCTTTGACAAGGGCTAATGAAAATTAATGTAATTAGAGACGAGTTGATGAATCTTCATGTGATAAACGAGTGATGATGTATTTATGGAAAGATCAAAATTAGAAGAAGGTGCTTTAAAACTAACGGATAAAATAAATGAATCAATTATACCATAAGAGTGAAAAGGTTTCGAATATTAAAATCCAGATGGCACGTAATACATTATAGTCGAATAAAGTAAAATGCAACCCAAAAGATCCAGAACTTGCATATTAAAATTTCATTAACGCGACCTTTGACAATATCAATTGTACACCATATCCATGAAAATGATCCATTCTGTTCCATAAGCATTCTTGTTTCAACATTACTTCCATCGATCGACGTAGCGTCGCCAGGAGATGGACAGAGGACTCGACTCGAAACGTTCAATCAACTTACGGGCATCGGATACATCAAGGGCGCAAAGGGAGATGAACACATTTCCCCCTTATCGGCGCCTACAGCCATTATCAAATATACCAGAAAATCCAGCCATTCACGTTATCTTCGAGATAACGCTAGAGTTAGAGAGAGATAGGGAGAATCAGTTGATGGGGGTTGCGAGGGATCTAGCGTGTAATGCCTGCTCATCACGATTCTTTTCAGAATGTCGCAATACACTACGTGCCGTACTCCGCACCCGCCTCCTCCTCCACATAAACTAATCATAATCTCGCCGGGTCGTTAAGATACATCTGTGCAGTCGGGACTCGAGTATTCCATGGACATTTGAGTACGTCTATGCCAGGCCCTGTCAATAATGCGTACTAAGAAAGTTTCAGCACTCGTGTCAATTGCAAAATAATTTTCTTGTTAAGTAAGATTATGAGTGATTTTACTTCTGCCTGTCATATCGTAATATGCTCATTCATATTCATCGAATATATGGTTTTTATACATCATCAAAAGGAGGATCCCAACACTAACATCCATTAAACTTGTATTAAGTTGTGTTAAATATCTGAAAATTATATTATTATTGTGGCTGATTAAAGAAATATATTTCATTAAAACAAAAATTGACTTTCTTAATTGAATAAAAGAAAAATTTAAAAAAGACTGAGAAGATAGTATAGAATGGAATATATACATCTGATGCGCATAAGTAGAAACAGAAGAATACGGAAAGACACTGATTTACAATCAATTTTTTATAACTTTAATTAAACAGATTAATTATTTATTTTTGTTACAATTTAATCAGCTTCGAATAATCTTATAAACTTATTACTACTAAATATAAACTTGAAATAAATCAACATTTTTAATGAGACAATTGAGAGAAAATTTTAAAAAATGTTATAGATATTTTCTTAAATACTGAAAAATGATACAAATTCTTCAAGTGAAATTGCTTATGTGTATTCAATTAAAACAATTTAACACAAAAAAATAAAAACCATTTAATGTCATGATGAACACGCATCCCAAATCCCCGGCTCAGCGAAGCTTATACGCAACAACATCTTCATAAACCCAAATAGACTAAGATTAAACATATACAATATTTACATATCAAAGCGAGGTAATTTAATGACACGCTGTACAGGCCCGCGAAACAGCGAATCACAGAGAGAAAAAGAGGGAGAAAAAGAGGGAGAGAGAGAGAAAGAGAGAGAATCAGGTAAACACGTTTTAATCAAAGCATTAACGGGCAAATACGCTCGCGAAATAATTGGACAGATCAATAACGCGAGTAAAAGTGAGAGAGGGGGAGCATAGAGAGAAAGAGAGAGAAAGAGGGGGAGAGAATCAAGAGCTCGAAATGAGAAATGGAGAGGAGCGCAGCTCTCAGTTTCGCGGAGCGCGCGAGAGAGAAAATTGTAGACAGGGCGTAAAACCTACGCGCAGGGTCCCGACATGCTAATATCGGATTTTCCCTCGGTCCATCTGCCGCTTGCTCCGGAAACGTTTATTTCGCGTTTTATTTCCGTAGTCGAGCGAGCGAGCGAGAGAGAGAGAGAGAGAGAGAGAGACGCCCAAGCGCCATGAGGAGAAATAAGAGGACGTAAAAGCATCGGGTGACGCCGCGCCGGGCTACTGCTACTTTCTCTCTCTTTCTCTTTCTCTCTCTCTATCTCTCTCTCTCTCTCTCTTACTCTCTCTCTCTCTTTCTCTCTGCTGTAGGGGAAGAAGAGCTGATTGATCGGCCGAGGAAGGCGATACATGCGCCGGGCCTCGAACGTGTGCTCACCGACTGCTACGCACCTTTCTCCTTTTATTGCGAGGCGTCCGCCCGCTTTTCCTTTTTCTTTCCCTTTCTTTTCCCTCTCCCTCTCTCTCTCTCTCTCTCTCTCTCTCTCTCTCTCTTCTTTTTACGCCTCTGGCAAGAGCTGGCCCTGAGAGTTTTATTTTCGCCGCGCGCGACAGGTTTGAATTTCGTGTGACAAGCTCGATGGCTTGGCGGCCGCTGACGAATGCTAACGGCTTTATTCGTGAGACAAGTTTGAAGTGTGGCAAGAAGGGGTTGGTTTGCTCGTGTTGATTGTGGATTTTTTTAGATGAGTATACTTTTTGACGAGGATATGTTTACAGTTGGAAATAGGATTCAGTACAAAGTAGTTTCGGAAATCAATGTTTATTGCTGGGATTGAATGAAGATTTGTTTATTTTTACTTTCATTGAACGTTATTCGCCGGCGAGTGAAACATTTTAATGAAAAAATAAAGAATTCAGTATCAAGAGATCATCTCTACTTATTTATGCAATCTTGATTTTTGTTTTTGCAATCACAGAAGATTCATTAAGTTCTATTATTTTCAATCCAGAAATTTGTACAAAATAAAATTTGATTCACGATGAAAAGATGTTACTGCTACAGGACTCATCGATATTTGATATTGCTTTTTGTTTACAACAAAGCATGTTTAATAATACCGAATCCATTTGAATCAAGCTCCATATCGATATCAATTCGAATTTCGTTGAAATTGAACTTCACGGCGCGCAAATATTTTTTCACGCTACTGAGTTCTTTTATTGTAATTCACAATATGCATGTTTTTCGTTCAATCCAGCTCGATGCAAAACAAGTAAATACCATGTGCAAACGAACATGAAACTTATCTCACGAAAGCATTAAAATTTCATAAAATTTTTAATTGCATTATTATTTTAATAATGTATTTAATTTGCCAATAAAGCATTTATTTCCATAATTTTATTGCTAATTTAAACTTTTAGAGGTACAGATGTGATCCACCTGCTATCCAATAATAAACTCGAAAACTGCATGGAACGGCACCGCATAGCTTACATTATATACCACATAAGATTGATTAAAAGTTTAAATTTTAAATGAACAAATAACTCATTAGAAATTAACAAAAATAAAAATCCTTTAAATTGTTGAGAATTTAATATGATCTCTATTGACACTTTTCTTTGAACCTTGAAGCACGTATCATAACCCAATTCCACATTCGATCTGAAACGTATCGAAAAGAAAGAATCGATCAGAAACTACTTCCCCGACAATTGTCCAAAATCAGTCTCCCAATCAGGTGCAATCGTTGTGGCTTGAAAAACGGTTGAATCGAAGGAAGAGAGAGAGAAAGAGAGAGAGAGAGAGAG
>UELV01148860.1:0-10960 GCA_900490015.1 Megastigmus stigmatizans | reverse complement strand
TTGAATGTTATTTGAAAAGTTATGATGCACGATCATATTTTCTTGATATAAATATTTTCGTAAAGAAATAGTTCTCCATGAGATATTTATATTTTTTATTTATGAAAAAAAATATTTATTTATAAATAACAGAAGTAATCAAGTTTATTTAAAGTTACTGTCTTAAAATGATTTTTTTTTAAATCTGTTTGAAACTTTCTTAAGTGTATCATTTTTGTAATATTAAGTATTGGTTAAATTTGAAAAATGAAAACCTTCAATGAAAAAAGACTTAAAATTTAAGCTGAAGGGATGTGATGAAGGGATGATGAGCACAATGTTTGAAAAGTACAGATCAGTCGTGGCAGTCTATGATAAAATCTTCCTACACTTTGAAAAGATTAAGAAAAAAATTGATTGTCTTTTTTTTATAACTGTTGTTGATTTTTTTACAAATTATTAAAACCTGTAAGCAAAACATTAAAAACAAGTAATCATTTATTAATAAGAAATTATTTTGTATTTTTTATGAAGATTTGAAATTTAATTTATTTATATAATGGAATCGGAAATTATAAAAAATCTAGTAAAAGTAAGATTATTGCTTAAAACTGATCTTCCGTCACTTGCTTAATATTGAACAGTAATTATTATTGACGATTTCTACTGCTTTTTCCAAGCAAAAGTTCTTCAGATTTTTGGCTATTCAATATCATATTATTATTTTCAGGGGGTTAGTCGTGAAGCCATGGGGCTTCCCATCCATATATAAGCATTATGTGCTTAGACAATGTGCCCTTCTCACTCACACCTTCACATGTTTTAAGTACATGTAAGGGCGATACCCCTAAGGGTGATTTACACGGTATTGTAATCCTGATAATGAAACTGGCGTGTTACATCGTCAAGTGCACGAGTGTAATGTAAATATACTAGTAATAGTATTTGGATTTCACTCAACTTATGCTGAATAAATTATTGCAACATTTCAATTTTAAAATATCCATTTCGAAAATGAGTATAATAAAATCGCAGTAAACAAAAATTGTTTTATAATAGTTATTTTAATTTAAAAAAGAATACTAATAAGACAAGGTTCTAGTGGTACTTTTGATGGCCGCTAAAACGTTTTATTATAACAATATAAAAAGTTATACACATTTATTACAATTGTCGTAGGATTTTCAATTTTTTTTAAACTTACGTTAAATTATTAATCTACTCGTGCACATACTAATTCGTAGTAATATATTTCATTTTCCCGAACTTGAAAATGAAATAAGTCAGTATATGACTCATAATAATTAATTCTCAGACGACTGTTACGGTTTTCGCAAACCACCCAGTGTTTATACTAACGTTGACTAGGTATAGTACGTCACAATTTGTCGCTATATATGTACGTATGTACATGTATACAAAAGCGTTTGTATAAACAGTTGCGTGGTCCGCGAAAACTGTACCAGTCGTCTGAGAATTAATTATTATGAGTCATATACTGACTTACATCATTTTCAAGTTTGCGAAAAAGAAACATATTACTACGAATTAGTTTGTACACGAGTAGATTAATAATTGAGCGTAAGTTTTTATAGAATTGAGGAGGTGGAAGCGTCAATCACTAGAGTCTCCAAAATATAAAAAAGAATACTCATAAGCATAGATTATATGTATTACGAAATGCAACTAATTTTATATTAATAATCAACTCTCTAAACCATAGGGGAATGCTACGTATCGGCATGACTGATATATTTCTATGCTCATATATCACCTGACCCGAGTTATATATCTATAAACATACTATTCAAAAATACTTGTACAGAATAAAAAAATTTATACCCCATGTTAATTTACAATGTCTAGAGTCTGATACCTATTTTAGTTTCCTCGCAGTTAATAGTTATATTTCTTAGTTTCTGATCCATATAACAATATATGTAATTTAGTAAAGTTGCTCGTTGAGAAGTTAATTACTTGTGTCCACGGGCATCCCCCATTCATGAATTGCTTTATGTCTTAACCCTCTATAGCATGTGTTTTTTTTTATTAGTCTCTCTCTCTCTCTTTCTAACTCTTTCTCTTTGTACTCTCTCTGCTTCATCCTCCCCAATCGAATGTTCCGCTGCATGCGCTGCCTTTTGTGTGAAATTCTATGAAAAACATGGCGACCACAGAAGTATGTGTACTTTTGCAGTATATTACCACGTCAATAACGCGCTCACAGAATGATCACCGTGACATATTATTAATTAAACGACTTTTATCAATTTTAGGATTCTATATGATTATAAGCTTATGATCTTGATTGACATTAGCAACTAAATAAATTGTTGTAAGTGTTTAATAAAATGCTAGATTAAATCAATAAATCTGAATAAAAAAATTTCTATGGCTCCAACATAACGAGCATAAAAATGCTTTAAACTATGATTATAGATATCCCTCGAACTCTTATATTTTACAGCTAAGTTTTAATAGAATTATAAAATTCTTCTTAAATATTACTTATTGATTAGTATTAATTAATTATGAAATTAATCATTCCACGAATATACAACATGAGCAGGCTAGTTCACAGAAGCGCAGTCACGCGTCGCTATTATTTCTTTGCCAAAGCTTTACCTATTAATTCAAAATATACTTAACCTGCTGTTATTTCAGCTGAAATTTGAGCTGATTATTTTCAACAAGGCATATACATATTTTTCCATTTATTTATTTACCGTCGATTCCCCGATTGAGATATTAGCATTATAGACGACTTTAAGGTATATTATACAGTTATATTTTATGCTCGATTTTATGTGCGAATTGTTCACAAAACACTTTGTTACGCAAGCTAAAGGTACTCAAAATGACCCATTTGTTACTGCTTTCATTACTTACTGATGGTTGAAAATAAAAATTTTACAATGTATATCATATATAAGTATACAAGGTAATGGATGTTAAAGGAGTATATTAACGGATACCCCCAATAAATATCAATAGGGAACGTATAATTCTACTATAAAACATGAAGATTTTAAGTCAACTTAAAGATTCTCATACGAATTTGCCCGTATGTACGAGTGGAAAAACATTTTGAAAGTAATTTTTTGCACTTTTCACTAATAACTGTTGCACGAAATCTTGATAATTCCACTTACTTCAGCAATCTTCACCCTTATTCTTTCTTTTCAAATATTCCCACACTTGCCCAAGTTAATTGTTTTTAGGTTTCATATTTTAACAAGTTCTAAGCGATGACACCGTTTTTGTATATTTCCCTTTATGTATTATGATAATATAAAGAATCATTAATGAAATGTTTTTGTCGATATCAGAACAATAGTTAATAAGTAAGTAAACTTCATTTAATAGTTATATGAAATAAAATTTGCGTTGATTATTTGTACCTATAATAATTTGTGTTAAGGAGGTTCACTGTTTTTTTTCATTTTCGAGAAATTAAAAAAAAAAAAATTATGTTATTGAGATAGCATTATTTATACCTGGTTAAAATTTCAAGAAGCTGTACCTTCCCGAAATCGAGAAATAAATTTTTATTGATTTGCAATTGTTACTAAAACAAGGATAAACTATCTTACTATATAAACTCTCTTTATATTTATACCCTCACGTTTAAGACGCTCTGCTAGTCACTCAATTAACCTCAAAAAAGGGCCGTCGTTTTATGCATGGGAGATTCGTTGATATTTATTACTGTAATATTGAAATGTAAGGTTTGTTATGGTTTATTTAATTATTGAATACCATAAGCATGATAAATAACTTTTTATTTTTTTAGTAGAAATGTCAAAATTTCAAATAATAAGTAGTGACGATATTATCCTTAACAATGTGGCCATATTACTCCACACTGTGTTCCACAAGACATTCTGAAATAAATGTTTATTTTCAATTACATATTATAAAAATGAATATATAAAGATAAAAAAATTCTATAAAGACTATTACTTAATCTTGGAATGTCAGAGTATTTAATATTTTTTTAATAATTGTGAAGGGTGTCCACAATACCCTGACTTCCCCTACACACACACGTACATATATATACTCTACCCAGTGCCAAGATTATCGTACCAATTCAGGCAGCTTACAAAATAAGTACTTACTCAAAATTATATTCCGTTTTATATTTTACTTATATCGCCTATAATCAAATACCATATACAAAACTGCACTTGCAAAAGTCAAGCGCTTTATTCAAGCTCGACCTTGAGTCTAGAAAACGTTTATCCGCTATGTTTAGTGCCCCCTTTCAGCATTCTGATGAAAATAAAAAAAAGCTTTCTGTAAAGTTTGAAAATCAGGATCTCAATCGAGAATAACGTCTACAAACATAGCAGACTTTATAAGAATATAGTCTCTAGCAGATTTAGTGTAAATAACACAAAACTTTATAATGATATAAAATTATTATTTCTTTAATTACATCTGACTAGTATAGTGCTGATAGAGTTTTCGCCTCGGAACATAGTTTACGATCCATAAGACAACTCGGGAATTAAATTAAGTTTGCACCGGCTGCGAGTTCGTCCGTCTATCTGCACGAAAATCTGCATAATTCCGTCACGCTGACGATTCTAATTGGCGGATTGTTTCAATTTCTCTCGTTGTGGATATTTGCATTATTTCCCTAAAAAAGGCGAAGGCGTACAAAGTGTACTCTATAGACTTTTCCTCATTAAAATATGCGAGTAAACATTTTTTTCCGTTAAATGTTAGCCAAAATGTTTTTCGACATTCGACGTAATCTCGCATGTAAAAAGTTATTCGATCATATATCTGCAGCGTTTGAAGTCAATTATAAGTAATACTGTTGATAAGCGAACTAGTCTTTTTCCTTGAGAATGAAAATTTTGAAAAATACTACTTTTTGTGACCTTATATACAGTAAAAGTCCGCATAAGTACCCGTTTGCAAGTGTCCACATAAGTTACTTTCAATGTAAGAAATTGCCCCCATAAAGGACCTTCGAATTATTCATAAATATATATGCTTCCGCAAATTCAGCACTTTGAAGAAATAAAGTCCCTTAAAATGGGGATTAAATAATAAATCAAGAGATAATACTTCTAAAACACTTGTATGCACTTGTATGTACCTAATGCAACATCCATGGAAACATGCACATACACAAAGAATTATGTACATACACACACACACACACCCACACCCACACGCACGCGCGCGAAACAAATTTCTCACAGATAATAGTAAGTTTTTGTTCCAATGTCGTTAAAAAACGTTTTTAAGCATTTTTAAACAAATTTTTTTTTCACCGATACAAAAATTTCTCTTTGAAGAAGTAGATATGAAATTGTGTATATCGAAACCTCTGTATTTCGAAATCAACTTAACCAATTTTTCACGTTGAAAATCTATTTCACTTTTTTATTTTTTAATGATTAAGATATTAATTGTAACATGATTATTTCAGAATGTTAAGTGCCCATGAATTGACAGCGGATTTTTATACGTCATCATTAAATTACAATATTTTTAATAAAATCTATTAATCGTGTATCATAATATATATATATATGTAAAAACGAAATGTAACGTACGCTTTTGTGCAGACTGTGATACCACAATGTAAATATATTAGTAACATTATAACAAATCTTTACTAGTTTTTTTTAAAGAATTCTATCCTAAAATAAGACGACTATTCTATTCTACGACCGTTCGCAATCTTTTCATTAAAAATTGCGACAGCCTAAAGTTAAAAATCGCAATCAAAATATCTACTGATAGTATAGATAATTGGATGACTAATAAATAATTACAAAAAATGTTTTATTGTTCATTAAAATGCCTTACTATATCTTTTTCTTTAATACATGTCTCTTCACCTATAATTTAGCACAAAAGGATTCACGAATAAACTTAATACTGATAAAGATTAGCTATGGAGATACTAGACACGTGGACTCCCTTCTGAGCGAAGAATTGAAGATCTCAACAAGCCACACCTCTAGCTTTTTCCTCAAGTAGAAATATAGATTTTTAACCGTAATGAGACTGAATTACTTTATACTGGGTCTTGTTTCTCAATAATATTCGTGATATTATTATTTCAAGTATAACAAACGATTACTAAATTTAAACTTTCGATTATTTCGAATTGAAAAATGTACTGAATAAGTTGAAAACTATAACAATGGCAAGTATTAGTTTCGACAATTCATATATACTAATGAATTTTCATTTATATTTATAAGTACACTCTGTTAAATAAATGAACAAGATAAAGAAGATGAAACTATTAATGAATAAGAATAACATTTGAAGACTGGCTCTGTTTACAGTAGTTTTGCGTGTGGGGTTCGTAGATCTTCAATTTTCCGATCTGAATAAAAATTGTTCAGAACTGTGAAATTCATCGATAATCAAATTCTGAAGATTATAGTGTTTTTAAAAGAATATTTTCGGTTAAATGTTCTTTTAAAAACAGAATATTCTTTCTAAATTTCTGATTGTTAAATGCAAATATTTACTTAGACTATTGAGCTCGAACAAAAACACCATTTTGAGAAATAAAGATATAGGCTTAATTTTTTTTACTAAATTTTGTTCATGATACTAAGAATAATCATACACTTTATTAATCATCAAAATAAATGAAACAAAAAAACTGTGTACCTTTGTGTAAACTTAAGTGTATCTCAAAGTAAAGTATTTTATAATAAACTGCCCAGCGAACTAGAACTGCAAATATAAAATATTTATAAAAATTTGCAAAACTTCGGATCGATTGAGAAAAATTTACTCAAGGTAACGAACGCAAAAAAATTTCTCATAAAATAATTTTTTTTCTCCAAAATACACCATTTTTACAGAATTTCTGTGATTAATTTTTTGATGCATAAGCGTGACAAAAGATCGCCTTTCAGTGTAAAATAAAAGGGCGATAGTTATATAACTAGTACGAAATTCTCGGTGGTACATGATAGCTAATTCGAAGCTCTATTAAATCCTGTATCATAAATAATTTGTACTAACTTCATCAAAAACAATAAGGTTCAAATTTACCAAAGAAATAAAAATATAAATAAACCATATACTAGAACAAAATCGGCTTTGTAGATACCAAGATCTGAGCATGTACAAGTTCTGATGCTTGTACGTATATCTACATGCATATTCTATCAAAATTGTGGATTTTGCTTCAAAGTAGATAGAAATTTCTTTTTCAGCGTCAATAAACTTTCTGTATGAAAAAGTAGTACCGAACAATTATTTTAACATTATTATTATGGCCTGAAATAAAAAAAGATCATATAAATATATCATTCATTTTAATAATAGTTATATTTTGAACACTAAGAGAATTATTCAAGAAATTTTTATACTTGTCTGGTCTAAGTGGGACATACTTTTGATTCTTGTAAAAAGTGCCATGATGATATAGGAGTCTGAAAAGAAAAAAGTTCAAAAAATTGTCCTGGAAGCATGCAGGAGAGTCTTAACCATCAATCGACTATCGCTGCCTTGAAATCTTCATTATACCATATGTTCCTTATGAGGTACTTAATTCCAGTAAAGGTAAACAAGGCATCGATAGCTATAAAGTCATGATGATAAAGATTGGGGAGCCGAAGAAGGCCCGAGTTCGAGTTTCGGCAACGGTGGAGTTTTTTTCTTTAATAAATTTTATAATTTACTTGAATTTCTCCAATCCAGAATGGTAAAAATTCATCATTTAATATAAAAATTAACGATTAGTATAGTAAAAATTAGAATGACCAATTTTCCAATCAGTATGCCACTCTTCCAAAAACGAGCTTATCGCATATTCAATGAAAAAATATAGATGAGAAACAGGTATTAGTATGGTAAAAATTTCTTGAAAAATTCTCTCAGCGAATCGTTTAAACGGATCACTTGAGTTTTTTTCTAAATTTTTACGGAAACCATGTTGCAAGAAGGAAATCTTTCGATCTAAATGATTTTACAATGAAAATAGCTCGAAGTTTTAATAGAATTATAAAAGGTCATGAAAGGTCCACGAAGACAAGGCCAAGGAATCGGAACGAATTTGAGCATGAACGAAGATATATAGAAGGAATGCTCGGAAAGCGGAGAGATCAGTCGCCGACGGCAATGTGCCCTTGCGCATCGGCTGAATTTTTTCGAAAAGCTGCTTTTAAGCAGAGCGCTTATCAACTTGCACACGAGCTTGCACATATGCAGGGATAAAAGCATCGGTTAAACTTGCAACGCGCGCACCGCAGCGTTTGGCCGGGGGGATTAAAACTGACGCTCAAAACAGCCGCCTGACTCTCATCATGACTCTGCATTGCCGATCAAAAGTTTCAGAGAGCCGCGGCCTCGACTCTACGTCTATCCATTGCGTCTTCGATGCCGCGCGGAACAATTTCATTTAAGATCTGCTTTTATTTACAATGGCTTGTATATATACATTCTATGGCAGATATGAACATCTCGCTCCTAAGTCTATAGATGCCAACAGACCGACCGGGGGATATTCCAATTTGTAACCTATTCCAACAGACTCACCTGCGGTATAGGACGATTCAACAGGACTGTGGCTCGCAGAGTTATAACAATCAATGACACGCTGCTTTTCAGTTCAGTCGAATTCTGTCGGCGAATTCACCCAAGCCTGCCTGCCAACATAACGAGTTTTATCGAACCCCCGCATAATTCATCCACTTGGTATATATTGGCTATACATCGACTGGAAATGCTTTTGCGGCAACAACTTTAGTTTGCGAGATGAATTTCTACAATGACGAACGTGTAATGGACAACATTAGCATTATAGACTGGACATAATAATACAGAGGAGGTATATCAGGTCCGAAGAAGTAGGTCACATATACATATTACAAAGTATAAAGGATTGCAGAACTTAGATGCGCATCTTTATAAAGAATTCAGATGCCGAACTCTGAAAAAGCTATGTACCTTCATAGCTTAAAATCTTCATTGTTGAGAGACTATTAGAGACCAATTTGAAGTTTTTGAGTACAATTTTTGAATCCTTTTTCAGGGAATCAAGACAGGGAATCGATATGCTTCCAGTGATCAGGAAAAGAAACAGATATGTTTGAACTGTAACAAGATGCCTTATAATTTAGTAGACTCAATGGTTTCACAAAAACAAATCAATGGCTCATCACACGCTGAAGTTCACCATTTAGAGTGAATAATATAAATAAGTAAATCTCTGGATTATGCTAGTTGGTACCTTCGAAATTCATCTGTATATACTCATTCATACAGGGAATACGTTGCCTACGTACGATTATTATAAGACTGCATGAACTCAATATTTATACTTGAATAATTGAAAAGTTATTGTTTTTATAAAGTCGTCTCACTAGCTTCATTAACTTATTCTGTACTTATACCAGAATTAAAATTGCTTTTAAAATAGTATAATAAATATGTATCACTCGATACATGGATAATCTTTGGTATATAATCAAATGGTAAGATTTTGCGCCAATCACGCAAACCTCCACGTAAACAATATAAATACAAATGTTTTATATCACATGTTACAATATTTAGTTCTTAACGAGATCTAAATTATGCAGTGTGTATTTCTTTATACAGACCTCCAAGCCAGAAATATTAATTAAAATTCAAGGTACTCAAAAAATCTAGCTAAAAACTGACTTGAAACCCCTGAACATTTTTATTAAAGATGCAAAACACCAAACGTGTATGATATATATATGTATAATAAGACTAGCAGATAAACAGCACATTAATTAATCTATAAATGTTAGGGAGAATTTATACCTGTAAACAGACTTGGACTTTATTTATGAACGATTTGCTAAGCTTTCATATTTGTAAAAGGGGAGAGGCCCCATTTTTTAAAAAGTATCTCTCCTTTTGTGCTCTACGGTCATGTACATTTCACAGATTATTCTTGCAGGCAAAACTCCCGTGCACCTACCACTTTCTTAACGTTTCAAGGTAATTGCTAGTCCCACCCCCTGTAAAATACCATATGGCACGATTCATTTAATTTAATTGTCAAACCAATTATTAAGCACGTTAAATAATTCTAAGAAAAATATACTTACATAATAGTTTAGAAACATTGAATAAGTGCTTTAACGATTTTTACAAACACAAGAATTTATACATATCAATGTTGGTAAGCACAAAAATGTTTGAAATCTAAAAGGAAGTAAATAATACAAGATTATAAGGAGTCTAATCTTTCTTTTAATGTCGAAAAAACAATCGAAAAAATGAAAGGCAAAAATTAAATTGTATTTCAGCTTTGTTCTTCCGATTTTTTAGAAAATGTGGAAGAGCTAACATTCATTAAATCTAATCTTTATTGTTTGTACTTCACTAATGAGGAGAACACATTCGAATCACTTGTTTGGCTGAAATTTTACAGAGATATTCTTTGAACGAAAAAATGGGCCCGTAGTAAGCCCCTGCAATCAAAATATATGAGAAATCATTGTTTTTAATTCGAGGTATATATATCATACACCAAGAATTACTGTATTTTGCTCCAGCAATGATGCTAAAGGCTTAAATTCAACTTTTTTGCAATACTGTTACGAATCCAATTCTTGGTCACTCAATCATTTTTTGCACGTTCTTTTAACGAATAAAAAAGTCATTAAATTTGACGTTTCTTTCGTTATTCCATAGGATTAAGATTTTATCTTTATACTTAAAATAAATCCTTTAAGGGGATGTGCGACCCTCGGAAAGATTCCTACCTTACCGGTAGTGTCCGTAATTTCGTATTGAATAAAATATATAAAGATAGCTATTAATTTTCGGAAAAAACGCTCTGTTACGACCTCAGAAATGATGTAAACATTATGTCATTGCAGTTTCATAAAATTCCATGCAGGATTCTCGAAGATTTTTTTCCTCGAAAATTTCGGGGAAGAAAATCTCCGGGAATCCTGCATGGAATTTTATGAAACTGCAATGACATAATGTTTACATCATTTCTGAG
>UELV01148859.1:0-10449 GCA_900490015.1 Megastigmus stigmatizans | reverse complement strand
TAATATAATTATATCAAATATAATAAAAATACAAAAATATATTAGTAAAACGGTCGGCGAATTAATTAATAATAGCCGGACGTTACAGACGACAATTGTTTGAAAAATTTTTGAAAAGAACTGTTGAAAGAATTACTGATAGAATTATTAGAAATGGATCTGATAAAATATATTTGAAATAGCTCTGAAGAGAAATACAAAAACTACAAAACTGGAAAATAAATCAACAAATAAACTGCAAAATATAATCTTCAAAAAAAGCAAACAAGTAGTAAAGACAACTGCAAAATCTAGACTTGAAAAATGAACTGCAAAAACCATTTTGTATCAACTTTATCAAGAGATGAAAATTTTTTCCAAATTTTTTCGTCATATTGGATTTAACGTTTTGAATTTTGTGAATCTGACAGCTGATTCGTAATCAGCAACCTCAAAAACCCTTATTTACGAATCTTCTTTCGAGAAATAAACATTTTCCAAAATTTTGTCCGCCTGTTAGATCCGCCATTTTGAGTTTTGTAAATCTGACAGCAGATTCGTAATCAGAAGGCCCGAAAACCCTTATATACGAACTTATTTGAAGAATGAATAATTTTTCGAAGTTCTGTCAGCCATGTTGGATCCGCCATTTTGAATTTTGCAAATCTGACAACAGATTCTTAATCAGCGACTCCAAAAACCCCTATCATGTAAATTTTTGTGAATACTGGAGCATTGTAAGTATTGTAACCCATAAAACAATCAAAAACAACAATATTAGAATGATAATTAATTATTATCATTGTTTATCAGCCTGGCATTTCCAAAAAAAAAATTTTAAAAAAACTGCGGCCATATTTCGAATGTCTAACATCTTATTGCACGATTTTAATCGTTCGTAAGAAAAAAAATTGTTTTCCGATCGAAATAGGTCATTGTAAACAAAAAAATCATGAAAAAAATGAATTTTTTAATATAAATTTGCGAAAGAAAACATAAATAATTATTTTACACTTTTTTAAGAAATCGCATCGTGTAGACCGAACCCGAAAACATAAAATAAGGTTGGTTTCAATAAGTACTGATACCGATTTCATTTTAATTTATGGGATCAAAATCAGAGTACAATTTTCTGCTATTCAGGCATTAATGGGTTAACCCATTAACGACCAAGACCTCGAATTTTCAACAACGTTTTCAAGGCTTTTTTTCAACTAAAAAAAAGGTTTGAAAAAATTTGTAAAAGATCAAAATTGAAAATTGTAATAGTTGTGAGAATTTAGATTGTTAAAGATTTTTGAGTGATTTACAGAAGGAAAAAAAAGGTATTAGTATTGGTTATATCCCGGTTTAGTGGTTAATAGTTTTTTTAATATTTTAGGCTTATATTTTATTGAAGTGGTTTATTGAAAAGCATCGAGTAATCTTACAATGATATATCCCGGTGTCCTGTTGAACTAGCGCGGTTTTTCTTTACTTAGCTTTTACCGATGTGTTATCCTGCGAGGCTGATTCCAAACTAAAAAAAAACTTGTTCCGATTGTGCTTCACGTTAGTATGGTCCGATATTAAATTTTGCTGACTATTTTTACCTCGATCGTAATGTTATAAATCGAGCTGATTCTACAGGTTTTAGTAACTGAATACGTATCGCGTTCAAAAAGATTTTAGGCAGAAAGGAAGTGTATTATTTTATTAAAATGGTCAGCAAGTTTTAATTTCGTTAATTCGATCGTTAAGGAATTCGAGGGGTATCGGATTACTTTTCGGCAATAGGCACGTCCGGATATGCAATCCGATATGAGCGTGCTCGACAGAAATTTTCCTACTGGAAATCGTGAGAACGGATTGATTTATCCAACGAAAATTCTCGATTTTAATTACTTTCTTTTAACTAACGCGAAGCGAATAATTAGTTTATCTCCAGCGTGTTCAAGTTTGAGTTTTATAGTAGGGTTTTATATTAACTTTAATTTTTTTGCTGTTCGATCTTTACGCTATCATTATTTTAAGTTTCGTAAATTGAAATAATTCCTAAATCGAAAAGTTAATTTGTCAAAATAGTTAAATAACGCACCGTTGCGTATTGTTTATTTATTCGATTAATTTAAGCGTGGTGTTAAGGTGGTTTTAGCGTCGCGCGATGATTGAATCGCGGCCAAATTTACTCTATCAGAATTTTAAGTTTTATAAATTAAAATAAATTCTAAGTCGGGAAATAATTTTGTTAAAATAGTTGAATAAGTCACCGTTCATTAAAATTTTACTAGTTGGTTATTTTAAACGTGGTGTTGAGGTAGTTTTCGCATCGCGTTGATCCGACGGCAAATGCACGATGATTAAATCGCGGCCGAATTTATTCTATCAGAATTTTAAGTTTTATACACTGAAATAAATTCTAAATCGGGAAATTTTTAACGATTTTAGACTAGGTGTCTACGCGCATGTAATGTTATATTTAGCTATTTTTCACTTTTCACCTTTTTGTTCACTTTTTCACTCGCGCACACGGACTTCGCGCACATGCGACCTTCCTACCCGGAAGGGAACTATACTGTGTAGCTTCCTCAGGAGATTGGACGATCAGCCTATTGCCGATCCTCCAAACTCGCTGCTCCGTCACTACACAGTTTCTCAGGATCAGGGACTTCCTTGTCCCTAATGTCTCAGGAAATGTGATATAATATGAAGTGTATACAATAGTTATAATTTCAAAAGAAAAATTTAAAATGTCTAAATAAAAAGGTATTTAATAATCTTTTAGGGTTTCCTTCGAAAGGAGAATCGAGAAAAAAATTGAAAAATGTTACACATATATATATTTCTACTCCCCGTAATCTGGTAGCTAACAAAAAAAGGAGGAAATGAGAGAGAGGAAGCAAGCTGCTCCACTCGTGTCCCTGATATTGCAATTTTGTCTTACCTTAGCTTCCATTTCTTTAATTATGGATTTTCTTTGTATTGGTTTGATATATATTTATGTATAGTTATGTCTTCCTTTTCTTTTTCTGTGTTATGTGTTATATTAGGTCCTCCTTCCTTCGAGTTGTAAATATGGTAATGTGTATTCAATAAAATGGTCCTTTTCGAGTTTTATTTCCTTTTTGTTTATTCGATTGATTATTGGAGGTTCTTTAGTATACAATTTGTCCGCAGGTTGTCTTAAGACATCAAATAAATGGTACAATTCAATGTACAAAAAAACTTGTCACGTAATTCTATTCGAAAACTACTTGGCCTTTGGCCGGCTAATCACGACTGTCAAAAATAATTGCTCGGCTCTTTGGCCGGTTAAACCCGCACTGCTTGGCTGGAAAAATGCAGCCCGGCTCAATGAATCGCTATAGAGATGGCCTGTCCCCCCGCTCCACCAAGTCCGGCCGCAGTTTTCCGTCCTCGAAGGAAAGTAGTTCTCCCACTCAGCCTCAGTGTGTGCAATAAATCTTTTGATTAATAAGAAATAAATAATGTATTTTGTGAATATTGGAGGTGGAGAATAAATTATAAATTGCTTTTATAATTAAAATAGCTTTATTGAGAATCCGTAAGTCCATTCGCCTTGAATGCCAGAAAGGTTCTGTCACATAAGGTTCGAAACGCTACCTAGTATCTTAACTATATACTATATAATGTATATAGAAACGCACTATATTACATATTTCTTATTAATAATTATTATATAATCGGATGTGTTTAAAATTTAAAACATATTGTACTATATAAACGCACTGTGCACAATGAAAGAGAAACGTAATCTACGACAACAATAAGTGTTATTATTTAAGAGTTCACTTAGAGATTTTAGAGACTTTAAAGATTTCCTCTACCGGTGTTGCCACCCCCACCATTACCAACATGACTGAGGAAGGCGAGATGACCCATTGGACAATTTTTCGCATAGTGACCTTTACTACTACATTTATAACACGTAACTTCTTCAAGAGGTTTCTGAGGTCCACGGGGTCCATCACTTCGAGGTCCATTATGTATATTCATTCTGTGGTGAGTATCGCTACCTCGATGGTATTCGCAATCCATCTCTTGGCGCACCTGTTGCTCTCGCATGTCTGGTGGCATTTTGTTGCAATAAATTGCCTTGTGTCCTTTTTCGCTGCAAAAGTGACACGTGATCATCACTTTAGTAAAGGTAGGAAAGTAGCGCTAGTAAAGTAAAGGAGCGCTTCATCTATAAGTAAAATTAATAACTACGTAATGAACGTCAAGGAATACAAAAAGTAACTCCTGACGTTTACGAGTTACGAAACATAGAAAATAGTAACCAATTCGACCCATGTCACTGATTAGTTCTATAAAATGCGGAAAACATTCGTAATAAATGTATATAATATTAACGGGCGCCTTACGAGTTTGTATGTCTTGGCACATAGTACCCCGAAATAGAAAGACGAGGAAACATAAAAATTAACAAATTTAATATTTATGTATTTTTTGAATGACCATACGTTGCAAGTAACTTATTCTTTATTTAATAAAACTTAATTGACATAATAATAATGCTGTTGAAGTTTTATTAACGGGAAGCCGAAGGAGCATAGTCACCGACGATTACAGTTTCATACTTTTTTCTTTCAATTTTTAATATTTAAGCATTTTTCGAGTTGAGACCAATTCTTTGTAGTTCACAGAATTGGACTCAACTTGCAAAATGTTAAAATATTGAAAATTGAGCGAAAAAAGTATGAAACCATAAACGTCGCAACTATGCTCCTCCGGCCTCCCCTTAAGTGAAGAAAAACTTACTAGAAACGTATTCATTCAAAATATACCACTTTCACCATAGCAGTAATAATATATTATCTAATGTTTTCCAAATAGCTGCTGATTTGACTAGTAAGTATCGCCTGGACTACATCCATAAAAACAATTATAAGTTATCAGAATTTTCGTCCTTTAATTACCCAAATTTGCAAAATTCAAACTCATTCATATAAATATGTTTATACATGTGATTGGTGGTTTTAAATTGAACAATCACATGGACTTTATTTTGGGTTGTCCTCTTCCGGTCATCACTTTTTTATAAGAGAGGAAAACAAAAATTGATCTATAAGATATTAATACTTTTTCGTTCGTGTTTGCATTGAGTGGTATGCGCAATATACTTACTTTCAACATGCTCAAGTCATCTTATTCAATCATGCCCTCTAAACCAGTATACAAATTCAAAGTCTCACAATATTTTTACATCATCATAATAATTAAAAAACGGAATATGTAACTTAAGTAGTAATGGTCGTGCTCTGGTTATCCAGATTGAAGATTTTACTTGATATCATCTACGACACCGATCGCGAAAACCACTACAGAATTCGACGTTAACTGCAGTAGCACCAGTGGCAGCTAGTTATACAACTTACGTTATATTATATTATGTGACACTATCGTACCGGCCGCTGTACCGGCGGCCACGGCAGTCTACAGAACCGATCGTACGTGCAGTTCTTTATATAGATGCAGTTGTCTCCAATTTCAAACATTAGATGGCATTGTTCGGAATTCAAAAATGGCGTCCCCTCGATAGGTATTAGACAACGCGAGAAAGCATGAATATAAGAAAGGAAAGAGAAAGAGAGAACAAGTGTCTGTGTCTACTGTCTCCTCTCTCCAATATAACCATTCCAGATAGGTCTCCTCCCTCTCTCCCACAGCTCTTTCTCACTCTCTCTCTCTCGCACGCATATCGAGCTGACGAAAAGAGAGAAGAATGCAGTTCGCAGAGCGATCGACACGCAATAGACAGAGAAGGCAGTAACGGCTTCGATAAGACATATTATAGAAGGTATAATCTATTGGCTGGCATCGAAGAAGCGATGCCCTCCACGGCCATAAAGTAACCTGGATTGGCGTGCATATCGGTGGAAAACGCGAAGAGAAAGAGAGAAAGCGTGCGGGGCCGCCTCGCCTCGGGAATATATAACGGGATATAGCCCTGCATATAAGATATCCTACGACGCCGTGTCTTCGTCCGCCGCCTCGTCATCGCCATCCGTACGTCATCGAATTATACACATCACACAGGCGGGCTACACGCAGGCAGTGCGCGTGTGCGCGCGATCGAAGAAAACGGGAGAGAGAGAGAGAGAGAGATATAGAGACAGAACAGAGCTCTCACGGAGTCGAGGAGAGGTAAGGTGCAGAGTCGGACAGGCAGCACCAACAGCAGCGCGCTCGGTGTGTGACAGTAGTGCGCCAGGATGCGCGAGGGGCTTGCGGCGGCCCTCCGAGGCCCTTTATACACTCCCACTAATTATCGCGTCTGAGAAAATCCGAGATCTTCTCTCCTTTCGGTACCGAGGAGAGAGAGAAAGAGAGAGAGAGAGAGAGAGAGAGAGAGAGAGAGAGAGAGAGAGAGAGAGTGAGTGAGAAAAGCAACGGGTGTTTTGTGCTTGTGCTATATTGTGCCTGTGCGAGATATTGTGCGTGCGTGTGTAATAGCGGCAGTGTGCGAGGCGAGCGGCCGAGAAGAGAAAAGAAAGAAAAAGTCGCCAGCAGAGTGGCGAAGCTCGACGGTACGTGTGCCTACGATGCGAGGGCTGGGCTGATGTTTCGCTGCATTACGATAGCGCGTGTAGAAGAGCCAGCGAGAGGCAAAAGGAGCAGGTTTTCGTAGCTGGCGAGAGCTGCCGCAGAGCCTCGTCAGGACGCGCGCGGAGAGGTGACTCTCGGACCTCTCCCCGGGGGTGATACAGCCGACGAGAGGAGGGTAGGCTTCGCGAAGAGCGTGGACGAGCGCACCTTCCTATTACTACTCGCACACACAAAATGGCTTCGGGCGACAATGTGGACGAGATCGAGGTGGTGGAGACGAGCATCGCCGGACCGGCCAACTCCACTGGGGATCAGGGGGCCGACGACTCAGCCGACGAAGACCGTAAGTACCATCCTCGCATTTGCTTGACCGCGCTTCCCTGCTTCCCCGCCCCCGCCGCGCACGGCCCCGAGTCGCTTGCGCACGAGCATCGCCCGTGCTCTGCTCTGAGCTCCTCTATGGGGCTTCTTCGTTCGGTTATCGGAAGGGAGGTACACTCGATCGAACATAACCTCCGTGGAAGGAGGGCTCGCACACCCCGAGTCTCTTAACTCTAGCGTAGGTGGGAAGGAAAGGGTATAGATAGGTATACGATGTCGGCTCGAGGAAGAGCGAAGCTGTTTGACCGAGACGGGGAGCCAGCGATTTTTTGCCGCGAGAGCTCTCTTGAACTTCGCCTCGAATTCGATGCTCCGAGATCGCTTGACCACAAACCCGTACAGTCGGTTCTTGTATGCTCCGAGAGTCGGTGATCATTAGGCGCGTGAGAGAGCTCCTTTGCATGCCTCTTTTCGAAACTTCTAATCTGTCTCGTGATTTCAGCGTGCGCGGGAAACGAATCGGACAGAGGGATGGAGATCGTATACGGATGGCATTTAAACTTCTAGCAGAAGCCTCGACCGTTTTGGAGTATTTATTTTTTGTTATTATGCCGCAGTGCTTTATTTAACTCGAACGCGACTTTGGACGATGAGACTCGCGAACGAAACGAAATTTCGAATGCGTGCAGTGCGAATGTTTTCGTGATTGGAACTCGTAAGCAGCACACGGGTGGGAGGGAGAGTGAGAGAGAGAGAGAATGAGAATGAGAGAATTAGAAGCGAAATATGTATAACCGAAGGCTCTCACTTTGACGTCATGGACGGAATCGCCGCACGAAAGAGCGAAGGATGGAACGCGACCATGCGTGGGTTTGAGGTCTCTGACAGCTGATGGGTGGTACCCTGCGCTGGATCTTGAAGTCGAGATCGCGTTGCCTCCGCCGTACACGCGAATTTTATGCCGTGGACTTCCCTTTTATGCACTCTCAAACGACGAGAGCTCCGTTAATGAAGCAAATTAATCTATTAAGCGCTTCTTTGAAAATGTAACGAAGGATATTGAATCGCTATTTTGATGCAGAATTCAGCTGCAATTATTCTGAAATTCAATTTTTTTTTAAGTGTTGTTAACGCGAAATATTTACACAGCGAATTCTTAATAGTTTTTGCTTGATAATACTTTACCTTTAAAAGAACATTATGTAAAGTTTTCTATACAACATCCTGTTAGCTGTTTATGAGAAAAGATTTACTTGAAGATTAATTTTGTGTACTGAAAAATACCTTTCACAATTTCAGATAAATCCACAACTGGGGATAAACTTACAGTCTTCGATGTAAGTATTATACTTAATAATTATGTTGTTAGTTCTGAAAACTAGATTTCTTTGGAAATTCCATACAGAGTTATGCAATCATGAAGAATTCCAGCAAATATTTGTATTGGGAGGGAATGTCGAGTAGCACACAACATGACAGCTGTTTGATGCCTAAGATCTTGTTAACTGATAATGTAACATCAATCTTTCTTAATCTGGATTTTTATCCAGTATTTTATTAATATATTGAGTAAAACGTTTTCTAGTTTAAAAGTCTGCAAAAAAGTAAAATGTTGGTTATCAAGGTTATTGAATTATCATCAAATGTTACACACTCACTTAATGTATTTAGCAACATCATGATTTTATCATTTGCACAAGCCACAACGATGATTCATCAGAGAAGCCTAAACAAATATTTTGCTGGAATTAATCATATACTTGCATTTGCACACAATAATTCTGAGCTAGCTCCTCAAAGATATCTTTTATACTTTATTTCTTTAAAGAGAAAAGAAATAAGTTCAAACTATGTCAGAACAGAGACCTCTAAATGAACACTATAAGTGCATTCTTAGGCCATTGTCACATTCAAGGCCCCTTGTTCCACTTTCTAGTATCATGTGTTTGTAAGTGCATCAATGACCACCACATTTTCCTTTATTAATCCAAAGCAATTATATAGATGTCTGATCTCTATCATTTGACTAATAAATTAAAAAAAAATACAAAAATATGAATAAACAATAGTATCATTTATTTTATTTGTTTTTTCTAATTTGATTACTGATATTAAAAACCGTTACACTTATAGCTGCTTAACTTAGAAAACATAAAATTTTCAAGTAATCTACTGACTTTAAAGTCAAGTTATTTCCATTCCAATGAACTTTTTAAAGAATAATTTATTTAAAATTTGTAAAAAGAAAATACAAAATTTATCTAATTGCAAATTATAAACAATATAATATTTTCACATCGACTTTGGTATATACATATTTATATGTACATATGTAGAATTATTATTAAAAATGATCCTTGAACAATCAATTACTAAATTCTTTTTTTTATTGAGCTTGCAAATTTTACATAAGATTTATTTGCTAAATAACGACTTTTAATTTTTAATTTTGATTGTTCTTCTAATGACTGAACCTATGCTGCTATCATTTTTTTAGTACCTTATGTAGTATGTACTGAGTATTTCAAAAATCAATATGAATTTTTAATAATTTGTAGAAGAAAAACTATATGAACATATGAAAAAATATATTTATATATTCTTATTACCTAATCAGTTTTAGTTTCAGTAATTAATTAGATAAATATTAATCTTTCATGAAGAAAATATACTTTTTCACATTAAATATAGTCTTAATCATCTTCAAGAATTCTTTTTAAATTGGTTGTGCATTTTCTTTCTTCTTTAATTATTGAGTTCATGATGCAACTGCATTTTGATACTATACATAGTCGGATTTAAACTAGGATTGTGTTTGCAAATAATATTATTATACTGTTTCTTAATTTGTATTGTCACTACAATCTTTTTATGTCACAGAGTTCAACAGCTCAACATGGTAGTGTGGGTCCTAAAACATTGGCCACTGTGTCGAGAAACAAGTCAGAGAAGGAGAGGAAGATCGGTCATCGGAGAGTTGGAGTGGGTGGTGAAATTACCTACAAAAAGGTAATGTTTTCATAACAAAAGAATGTTTAATATTAACATATATTAATTAATGTAATCCAAAAACTTAATATTCTTACATTAAATAAAACATTTCATTTAAAAATATATAAATTTGTTTTTAACAATGTTTGCTATCTATCAATTAGTAATTGAAAATTTTTATCAAAATATAAAAAGCAAGTTATTTGCAAAATATGTGCTAATATATTTAAGGACTATTATTTGATTGCTCAGTGCTTTGCACCCTCTTTTAACATCATGCTAATTTTGAAATAATCAAAGAGCTATAAATAAAAGTTGACTCGACTGTGTGAAACTTTTAAAACTTAAATTCAGTCGACTGCAATAACATAAAAGACATATTTCTTTAACAGTCATATTGTTCTTATCTTATACATATCAAAAAATATTATATGTCACGCATAGATTAAATTAGTTTGAACAATGGGATGGGTCATGGTAGAATTAGAATATATAAAATATTTAGAATGGGTAAGTTTCCTCTTTTATGATATTGTTTACTTGTGGATATGTAAACAATTATGAAACATAATTATCTCAATACCTTTTAACATATATATATATATATAT
>UELV01148858.1:0-12249 GCA_900490015.1 Megastigmus stigmatizans | reverse complement strand
GAGAGAGAGAGAGAGAGAGAGAGAGAGAGAGAGAGAGAGAGAGAGAGAGAGAGAGAGAGAGATTACTAGTAGTTGCTTGCGGGGGATGGAGGCGTACGTTCGCGCGGGGCGATCATTCGAGGACAGAGGGGGAGAGAGACGAGCGGTGGGGGGAGAAAGAGAGAGAGAGAGATAGGATCTTCTGGCTTGGTGTAGCCAGGTGGCCATGGCGACGGATCGTGAAAATCGCAAGCGCATGGTCGGGGGGCGAAAGAGAGAACGATCAATACTCGCGGCGGCGGCAGCAGCAACTCTCCCCCCTCCTGCTACCCCCGGTCATACTCTGCCGCTTCTTCTTCCCCCTTCGGGGAGAGTTATACGTGTAACTACACGAGGGAACGCTAACCCCCCCCCCCCTCCTGCTCACTCTTTCTCTCTCTCTCTCTCGTATACTATGCGCCCGTACACACGCGGGGGACAAAAAACCGTGTGTGTGTGTGCGCGCGTATGTGTATGCACACAGGCAGAACGGAGTGAGAAAACGACACATGCGCGCGCGATGGAGAAAAAAAGCCTCTGCTTCCTCTGCTCGGCTCACGCTTGGCTATTCCTAGAGAGCGAGAGAGAGAGAGAGAGAGAGAGAGAGAGAGAGAGAGAAAGTGTGCAGCACGTGTCTCAAAAAAAGGCCCTCGACCTCTCACCCCTTTCCAAACTTATCTCTCGCTCTCGGTGTATATTTTGGAGTAAAAAAAAGTTCGTCTTTAGGCGGAATAGAAATTACACGAGGGATTGAATGGGAGTTTGATTGGAAAGTTCGTCTGCTCCGAATTATATGAATGGAGCATGGAGAAATCGTAGTAGAGAGACACTACACGCATCCTTACCGTGAACGTATGAAAAAGCACAGCCAATTTGTTTGAATCCTCCTGTCGTGCGAAGCCGTTGTCGCAGCCTCCGAATTTTCCTCTCCTCTTACATATATAAATATCTCTGTCTCTCTTGGGCGTCTATCGCGAGAACGATTCGCCTGTATATGTGTGTGTAGGCCGTCTCTTTACAAACGTACGTGTGTGTGTATGTATATGTATGTGTGAGAAGAGAGAGAGAGAGAGAGAGAGACGCTATAGTCCTATGCAGCAGCCGCAAAATCGATAGAGAGAAAATGCTCCGCTGCCACTACTGTTGCTGCTGCTGCTGGTGGAGGTGGAGGTGGAGGTGATGGTGGTGGTGGTGTTGCCGCTTCCTGATCTCTCCGGCTCTTTCTTTTTTGCACTCGAGCGCGGAGCTTTCGCACTCGGTCACTCTCGTCGTTTTACAAAAGCCGAACAATCTTGCGACGACTCGTCGTGTACTTTTCTTTCTTTCTTTCGTTTTATTTTTCGTTTAAGAGAATCGGCTATCGTAAAAAATCATAAAACGTGTCCGAACGTAGGAAGATAAACCAGAATATATATATATATATATTTGTTTTTTTCGCACGTAATATATATATATGCTTGATGTGTTTTACGATCGCTCCCGCTCGCAAGGGTTGAACAACGCGATTCTTATATGTACATATATACACACAATGGATATACAATTGAACCTTGTGTACATGTATTATGTGTGGTGATGCGTTGTGTCTGTAAATGTGTGTGTATTTAATTGTATGTATGTGTGTGAGAGCGAGTCGAAAGAAACGGCGAGGACTAAACACTAAAGGGAAAGAAAAGAAACGAAGTGACAAGAGTGCACACACGTGCGCGCGCGCGACGGCCCAGCTCAGACTGAGGGGATCAAGCTGGAGCGACGAGGCGACTCGAGAGACGAGCCTTTTAGAAAGAGAGAGAGAGAGAAAGAGACTCGCGCGCGCGCAGCCGCACGCCGAAGCTCATGTGGTATATTGCGAGTGTAGAGTCGAAGAGCCTCGTGAGAGCTCGAGCATCATCGGCTTTTACTCAGCGAGCCAAGCGTCGGCAGCGGCGTCGCGAAAGAACGACGTCGGTTCTCTCTCTCTCTCTCTCTCTCTATGCGAATGCCGTGATGTATACATTATATATATATTTATCAATTTTTTTATGTATTATCAGTATTTGGTTGATTGTTGGCGGGATTTTTGTTTGGAGTGGATTACGCCAAGCGCATGCGACATTCGCCGCTTCTTTTTTAAGCTCAAATAATCGCATGTGACTTTAGAGTCGTGCCTCAAGCTCTTGGAGATGGATTTGGTCGTACAGGGGATCCCCCTATACGAATGAAATTTTAAAACGATGACAATGTCTGCGCAGACTTAAACTTTGAAGAGATTTCGTTGTTACTTGCTTCAGCGAAAAGCCGATCGATCCAATTATGCCACCATTCAACGATAGAAAATGATGTTTGCTTTGCTGCAATCGATGATCGATAACAAATCCATATTTAATCCAATACTCATAGGTTATCTAAAATTTCTACATCCAAATTAAGTTGTCACTGCATATTTCCAACTGCCAGTTCGATTCACACCCCGTTTTCACAGAATATCGAACAGGAAAAGAAAAAAAAAACCCATACCGCACATGACATTTAATTAGTGCATCTCGTTTTATACTTTGTATACGTTTGTCTGCAACCATTCGTCGAGAGCTTTACGTTCACTGCAGGTCGCATATGAGGGCAACAAACAAACATTATACAAACTGCCCGTTGGCCGTTATGTACACTGCACACACGCTCATACAGCCAGTCGCCACATATATTCCATTTAATTAAACGGCGTCGGGGCAACAATGTTAGCCGCGCATAATGAGCTTTTTCGCTTTGCATAAAGCATTAATCTATTTCTTTGATCTCTATGGGCGCTCGGTGCTCTGGCGCATATACAAGCCGCGCGTCACGCGAGCTAAATAATTCATTTCGCTCTCGCTAAACGCTCGAAAATGATTAAATTATTAGCTTTCTTATATATATACATTCACGTAGCCAGCTTATACGCGCTCTTATTTTAATTTAAAATCTCTGCCATCGGTCTTTATATATCCTTCTTCGGTGGCCTCGGTATCGACACGTACCCAAGCGACATCGAAAACCACCCTTCCGCCTCTCTCTCTATGTCCTCCCCCCCGTCGCCCTTCACCGTTCGCTCGGATATGCTCCTTCTCTCTCCTTCCTTTAATATGCGAGACACAGAGAGACAGAGAGAACGAGCGTCGGGCAGGAGTATCAAATTTTCGGTTGCACTGGATAGCGGCTTATATGCCTGTGCAATGTTACTTCTTTCCTTTTATTTTTATGGGCCACATATCGTGGCTTGCTTTCCTCTCTCTCACTCTCTCTCTTTCTCTCTCTTTTCGATATCAATAGTAGTAGGGGAAATGAGAGATGACGCACGCGGCAGCAATGAGCCGGTAGTGGTTTTTTTCCAACCTTTTTTTGGTTATTTTTTTTTTATTTTCATGCGTTCTCTCAAAATTTCGAGCCCAGGTGTTAGGTGATGAAAAAAAAATTACACTGATTCAAAAAGTTGGATTTTAACGGATTTTTATATATTAAGAATAGTTTAAACAAATAATAATAATTATGATTATAGAATAAGTAAGAGGGAAAATTAATTTATAAAAAAATTTACATCCTGGTAGAAAATTGACGAGTTTTTCTGATTAATGTGCTGATCAAATGACTAGTTTTTGTGAAAATAAAGCAAGCAATATACATTTTAATGTTCTTTACCATGTTCAGTTTTGAACTACTTTCGATTATATAGGTAGTGTTTGGTTTTTATCAGATCCCCAAAGTAGGGATCATAGTGAAAATTTAATATACTCAAAAAAGTGGTTAAAATCTCCTGAATATTTCTATCAGGGTCATTGGACTTGTAAACGAATTATGTATATCTTTCTATATCATCGCTCCCGAGTAAGAAGGCGACAATACAGAATCCGGTTGGAAAAAGCAACAACGCAGAGCCCGATTAGAAAAGGGAGCAACTCACGAGCTGTTTTTTTTCTTTCAATTTTAAGTTGGCAGCGCAAGCGTAAAACTTCATATATTGATTTAAAATATACAAATTCTTTTAAAATCGAAAATCGTGGATCCATATAGGTTTTTAAGGTCGCTGAATACGAATCTGAGGTCAGAAATACGCAATACGAATAAAACCTCAAGTAGGGGAGACCAGGGTAAAGTGACCCCAAAAATGCTTGAACTAAAATATAATTTTTCTTTTGAGTATGAGAGTATGTAAATTACCTAATCAGGGAATTAATATCTTTCTACTGATTAAATAAAAATATCAATATCTTAAATAAATTTATGATAGATGAAAATTTAATTTATAGTGTAATGTTCAAATGTTTCCTTGTTATAATAACGTCTAATTTACACATAATTAGAAATTTATGGTACAAATGCGATTTACAATCGAAATGCCTAGAAACTGAAAAGCGTGGTTGGCACTCCATACTTACTTTCATTTGTTTTGCCGTTCCAGACAGACGCCAGTTTACCCCGATCACTTTACCTTGAAAACGTATCCACGAAATAATTTGCTTTATAATTTTAGGATGATTTCTTTCTTTTTTTAAAGCATGAGAATAATGTTTATAAGCTGATTTCCTACTTATAGAAAAAGTTTTGTGTCAAATTATTATATTTATCACTTCATAAATCGTAAACGTAATTTTGAAAAAAAAAAAAAAAACCGTTAGCAAATTTTCAATTAAGGTAGTTTTTTCCTAAATCGAAGGTATTGCAAATTGTATGAAACCTAGTACAAAATTAGTACAGGTAGTATGCGAGTATGTATGCAAAATTCTGGTTTGATTGACCACCTCGTTTCTGTAACATTGTCAGTTAAAGTTTACAAATTTAATAAACTGTAACATTGGAGTAATGGTGACGGTGCGTGAAAAACATCTTTCTTCGGTTTTTGTAAGAGAACGAGTGTTGATAAATATTTGAAATTTAAAACGAAACAAGCGCAGACTATAACAAAACGCCTGAGTTTTATTTTTGAATTTTTGACCACCTAATTACGGAGTAATATGATTCTAAATGTCATCGTTTTATCATTTTTCTCGATGACCAAATATGTTAAGGAATGCTTGGATTACAGAATGATTTGATGGATTGCATAAGAACAGATTTTCGGGGTTATGTTGTACGTTCGGTTAAATGTACTTATTGTATAATTTTATAACAATATAATAACTAAAATTCATCTTTTCTAATATTTTGATTTTTAATATATAAAAAATCTTATATTTTCAATTATTTATTATTAAGTTTTGTTTTGACTAATATAATAGGGCAAGAACTACCTTAAATCAAAATTGAAAGAAAAAAAATAGCTCGCGAGTTGCCCCCTTTTCTAATCGGACTCTGCGTTGCCGCCTTTTCCATACCCTATTTTTTAAAATTTTCTCACTTCAATATTGCTATCATTACAAGCAGTATCTTTCGATTAATCAAAGAAAATCGCACACCTGAACAATCCACAGCTCCAAGCAAAACATTTCTAATCTTCCTCTCTCTCTCTCGTTATATAATAATCCCCGATCGACCGAATCGTTAACACCGTTAGCCTCAGGAAAATTAATAACATCGTTTATCGCGCTTGATAAATTCCCGCATCCTCGATAAAGCAATTCCCAGCGCTCTTATCAGTCCCTTTCACAGTCCACTGCTCTACATAGACTCCACTCTGCAACGCAAGCGAGAAAATTGAATTCCCGAATTTGGCAGCGACATTCCTGACCTTACGCGAACCTGTCGTGCCGTTGGTCGTGCAAGAAAAACAGTGGGTAAGAGAGAGAGAGAGAGAGAGAGAGAGAGAGAGATAGAGAGGGAGGAGCGGGAGGAGGCCGATGACGAAAACTATGCGTATACGCGCGCGAGCACCTCGCGAGACTTGGCCCGCGTGCCAATTTATATGGCAGCCAATGCCGCCGCCGCTCTCTATATGCAACTTCTTTTCTTTTCCCCTCTCTCTCTCTCTCACTCTCGCCCGCGCGTTTTGCTGCGCTTCCACTTCCGCGAATCTTTCCGATAAACGTATCTGTGACGCCCGACTAGGAGTTTCCCGCGCACACTCCGACACTTTCCCCGCGAGCTACAGTTCAACATTCGTGTACCTATATTATAGGCTAGTCATAAAACATGAATTAATATACTGCAGTCGAATTATAGATTTGTTTATTTACTTCGATTAGTCTTTGAGTGCATATTAAGAATGCAGCGTTCAATTGTAGCTTGTTCCGCTACTACATCGCGAATTATTAAGCGAGACGCACTGGAAGAGTTGCGGTGATTGATTTGTTTGCGCAAATACTGGAGCGAAGAGCGTTATTTATGAATTTTTCGTTTAATAATCAAAATAGGCTCTTAGAGAAAGCTTAATAAATGCAAACCGCGTAGTTATAATAATGAATTTTATACGATAATACCAAATTAAGGTACATTTGGTTTTATGAATGTAATTACTGTTAAGCGAAAGATCGTGCCAAGAATTCTCACATGTATATATGAATATTGGTTTTCGTAACTGGAAAGTCCAATGCATGTTAACAGGTAAATTGACGCTATGATCATTTGCGTTTATTTTTAAGTGAATAATCAAAGTTCAAATTGTATTTCGAATGTATTGAATAGGTCAGAGAAAATTCATTGTGTCTAGAAAAATAATCTAAACATCTTATAGGTATATAACAATTATTACTCCCAAAGTGAAAAATTAATTTATGCAATAAAATTGATTTACTTTTAAAAAGTTGAGCTCAATTGTCGCGCTTGTATAATAAATGTTACATTTACCATTTTACAATGATTATTAAATTCACTAGAAATACAACCTCTATTTATTCAATTGCAATACAATTACAATACATGTCTTTAAAATTCCTAAAACTATTCTGGGCAACTTCAAGCCTAAGTATTTCGAATTTTCATGTACGAGTGTATATATCGGCCGCGAGTGTTCGTTAAAACGGCCCGCGGCACCGAATTGCACGACGAAAATGTGCGCTAGCGCGGAAATTCGCCGGCTCGGCTCGTGCAGCGGAATTATAAATATCTACACTACATTCACGTGTAAACACTATAAATATTTTGAGTAGAGAGAGAGAGAGAGAGAGAAAGCGCGCGAGAGAAGAGGAAGCAGTTCGTATTTTAAAATTCCAACTCTCTCCCTCTCTCTCTCTCTCTGTCTTGTGAGTCAGTCTTTTCTCTCTATGAAATCCGCCGCTCGTCGGACAGAATTGCCTCAAAAGACACGAGGATTTCGAAAAATTCGCGCACCAGGAGGGGAAAGGGTTCGTCCCGTAATTAATTCAGACGGAGAGGCAGCCTCGAGTCGCTTATCCTCTTACTGCTGGCTACTTTGTTGCGCATTTAACGAGAGAACTATAATCCCTCGTCCCTCTCTCTCTCTCTCTCTCTCAATCCTTTCTTTTATCCCCTTTTTCTTCTTTCCCCCTTTGCCCCGCAACGGGACGGAAGGATTAGCGCGATGCGACAAATCCTTAGTCAAACAACGTTTCGTAATCATTTGGGCTGCAGATAACATGGATACACATCGTCGGGTAGAAAATGCTGTCTGTATATGTGTACATGCAAAGCTTTCCTTTTTGCCTCGATACACTGCATATATGTGTATATTTGTGCTCAATCGTTGCGTATGTATATATGTCTTTGACTCCAGGCAATCTGTACGAATTCAAATTATTGTCTCTGATCAACAATTCCATCGCCATGTCGATATTATATAAATGCAAATGTATAAAAGCAATTTTGTTTTGAAACTCTATTTCGATATATTGTATTATTACAGTAATCCTAATATAAAAGCATGTCGTATCTATCAGAATCTCATGTAATATGTGTCAGAATTTTCTATTTTTAAACACTAAATTAGTAGTGCATTGCTATTAACAGACAGTTTTGTCACAGTAACAGAACTTTGCTTTTACACTAAAATCCATTAGGCAAGTTATATATAGCATGGTATACGCGACTTAACATCTAGCTAATCGATATCATTATCGGAAAGTAGCATCTGCAGCATGTCGACCGACGCGACGCCGCGGGCGAAAGAGCATTAATTTTTAAAAAGACAAAGCAGACAATCCATTGTCTCTTCTAGTTCTTTGTCGACGTCAACAATATTTACGTCGGTAATAAAACTGCGCAGGCCATATTATACATGAGTGCCGCGCGTCGCTTTTACAACGATATAACGTAACGCAATAAAGGCAGGCAGGCAGGCAGGCAGGCGCGCGCAGAAATAATTCGCGTGTGGGATCGGCGAACTCTTGAAAGGCTGGACCTACTACTCTCAGCCTCCACCCCGTGTTACAATCAATCTCCCTACACGCATACGTGCACGCATATATACACACACACGGCCCTGGCTGCACGTCATCCCTCTGTTCCCGCGATGCTTTTACAGTCCGGACCTCGTCGACGGGGGGAAAGATATATAATAAGCGCTGTAAACCATTCCACCCCGATCGATTCGAGAACTCCGGGGTCTGTAACCCCCTCGTGTCCAGGATTCCCCCAAATGTATTCCGCCCCAGTGTAGCTTCCTATAACCTTTTAAAACTGACCGCGCTGAAAAATACTTGGGCTACTGCAACGACAACCGATTTTGCATGGTTTTTGCTACTATAGGAAAGTCCCCTTTCGTGGCGCGAAAGTGTCGTTTAGGAGATTGTGGAATCTTTTGTTTTCTGGCTGTCTTGATGCTAAAAGCAAAAATATAAAAATGATGCCTGGGGATGGTGCAGAGGGTGTGCGTATACGCGATACTTCGAAGGCTATATACTCTGATCGATTGTTATTTAGAGATGACTATAGGCTTACGAAGAGTATATACTTATGCGTATTGAGCAGCTGCCTATAGCGTTGGCTCTTAGCTGGAATAAGATGTAGAACCCTTATATATTTTTCATAATTACAGTTGAATGGTTGTTACCGAATGGGTATAATTATAAACTACATGTATAAAGCAGCTCGATAAGTAACAAAGTTATTTTTTCCGCAATTGACTGCCCTCTCGTTTTCAGACCAATTAGAAATATGCTGTTCGGAATAAAAATCGTAATGCGCGGAATAAAAGCGTATGCGCAAAGTCTGAGAAAGTGTGGAACGGTGATGGAACTGAAATATATATCCGTATTATTTTCAATTACCGACGATCGATGATACTATACTGATTTATGCAAGATGTGTGCATTCCTATTTTGTTTTTTATTCGATGTAATGAATTGGTGTAGAGTCAAGTGGTATTGCTGTATTATAAGTCAAATTCTTCAATGATTCATTGTATTTATTAACATATGCATTTTTTACAGCATAGCTATGATTTATTTGAATGCAAATAACAACTACTTTACATAAATAGGGATTGTAACGACTACCGCTTTAGGTAAATCCTCCAACTATTTTGTGGCCAATTAATAATTCACGCGAGTTTAAAGATACTCAGAAAATAAAGTAGCACAATAAGAAAATTGCTCAGATGATTGATATACATATACAGCGAGTAAAAAAAAAGGCATGAAAATATATACAGCGTTGAAATGCGTACACATTCTTACAAGTCAATTTACATAGAAAACGATTTCGCGGTATAAAATATCGAAGCCCGTACGACGGACTAGCCAGCGACGTATCAAGTCCAGTAGCCAATGTATATGATTCGCGATTTCTCGGTAGTAAACCTATAGCTCTTTCGCTACCGATCGCGCGTCAACCCCCATTGCGTCTATACCTAGTTGCGTTAGTAACGGCCATATTCTCCAGAAGCAATTAACGACATCCCGTTGTACTAGCGTGTATGGTTCAATGAGAAAATGTCACTATATTATTTGAAAACCGAATTGGCGTATATACTATCGATCAAGGATTATTATTTCAGCCGCTGCAGCCGCCATCGTCAACAGTATCGATCCCGCTCCAATAACGGAATAGCAGCGTCGGCGGTCGGTGGAAAACGGAAAAAGCGGCAAATGTAGCTAAAAAATATGTAAAACGCCACGACACCCAGCCGTACACCATAAGGTGAAACAACAACAACAAAAAAAGAATATCTAGCTCAAAAGCATAACGTACATCCAATTAGGAGTGCAGCCGCGAGTCTGGGGATCGAAGCTGCGGTGTGATATTTAATTAACAACTGCACAGTGCACAGCTGCAATTACTCGGGGGTCGTTGCAGAGCTGCGCCTCTCTCTCCTTTTCTCTCTCTCAGTCGTGTGGGCAGCTACAGCAACGAGCACCACGTAAGCCACCTCTCTCACTCTCCCTCTAATAATGGCGTACATACGAAGCTGCCTCGAAATGGTAGATTCTGAATTTAGGTTGGGGGATGTGTGTGTGTGTGTGTGTGTGTGTGTGTGTGTGTGCACACGCAGAGGTCAGGCAAAATCGAGACCGACAGCTACTCTAAAGCTACACAGAGCGAGAGAGAGAGAGAGAGAGCTGAAAAGGAGGGAGCGTGAGTGGTAGCTCCATTGATTGGTCGGCAGCGCGCGAGAGAGAAGCACTCGGCTGGATCAGAAGGCTGCAGCACCAGCGGCAGCAGCAGTAGCAGCACCATCCTGGGGGTATATGAACCCCGGTACGATACTACCCTCTCTCTCTGTCTTTCTCTCTCTCGCTCTCTTGCTCTCGTCTCCTGTGTGTTGCACCCCTCGCAGCGAGAGCGCGCAGCAGCAGTAGCAGCAGCAGCGGCGGCCGCGCGCGCGCACCGTTTCAACCCCAAGCCGCTTGCTCGTTGGAAGCGCGGCTCGGTATATCTCGACACATGGACCCAGAGAGCCGATCAATACCCGAGCGCGTCGAGCGAGCCAAGGCGAGCCTACTTACGCCCCGGCCCTCGTTCCTTCCCTTCTGCTCGCTATAGCGTATACTTCCCCTGACCCTCGGGCTCGTCGCTGCTGCTGCTGCTGCTGCTTCTCTATGAGTGTGTGAGTGTGTGTGTGTCTCTCTATCTCTCTCTCTCTCTCTCTCTCTCTCTCTCTTGCCTGCCCCGACATTGCAAGAGTCTTTAACATTCCTACCCTCTTGGAGTAGCGATGCTCCGTGTATGTGTGTCTGTGCGTGTGCGGGAGAGAATCACAGAGTTGGTGTACGCGAAATCATGCGACCGAGATATTTTCTCGTTTTGCAGTTTTTGGACACATGGTTTTGCACTATACATATTATATATATATAACTGCTCTTTGTGATGCTTTTTCATAAGTGCACTGTATCTGTGCGTATGTGTGGATGGTTGTGAATGATGCTGCGTGGACTAGGATTGCACTTTACAAAATTAAAAGCACCCCGAAGATGGTCTCGTAGATGTAGTTTTTTTTTCTTAATACTTACATCGAAAACTAGGAAATATTTCGTATTTTAATAACTACTGTAATTCTTATTCTATAATTCTTATTATTATATTGTCAGTTTTGCAGGTGAGAAAAATTTTGGGACTCGTTTATTCCATTCACATCAACTTTCTTTTATTCAATTTCTTTTGTATAATATATGCTTTACTTACTAGATTATCTTATCATAATTATTGTCACATCTAGAGTACATTATCAAATTGGTACATGAGCATTATATTCCTTGGCGTATCAACGCCTAAAGATTTGGATTCAAGTGAAAATATTATAGTAACATGGACTAGATCTTACAGTTGCATTATTAACTCGTAGGAGATGGCGAAGTTAACAAAATGTGTGTGCATTATAATTTTGTGTCCATTCTCTCGGCTCGAGGCGAGAGAAAATCTAGTCTCTCGTGTACTATCCACGCGAGTGTACGAAGGGAACGAAGAAGCCGACGTCTATTATATCCGCTACGCGGAAATATAACTTTCCATTCCCGAGTGTGCCGAGGGTAGTTTTCGACAACCACCTACTCCCACCGATATTTCTCGGCGCCATTGTTGAGCCGAAAAACAAACGCGAGCTGCTGCTGTTGCTGCTACTGCGATCACGACGTAATCGATGAACCAAATCCCTGTGAATAACCCGAGAAGTCTTTCATCCACGGTCAAACGGTTCAAGATAATGCAGAGAGTCGCGCGAACATGACACGATTCATCGCGTGGACGATGTGTGCGTGCAGTGTACGTGCATTGGTCCGAGTGGGCCCCAGACGTCGCGCTCCTCTCTCTCTCTCTCTCTCTCTCTCTCTCTCTCTCTCTCTCTCTCTCTGGCATTGATTTTTTATAGGCGCGATAAATCGATGCCACCGCCAGCGCTTACAGCGCCTCACGGCAGCGGCGAAACCGAAGCTCCAATCCACCCAGTCTGTACCC
>UELV01148854.1:0-33132 GCA_900490015.1 Megastigmus stigmatizans | reverse complement strand
CTCTCTCTCTCTCTCTCTCTCTCACTCAGTATTTTCCACGCGTGCTCTTTCATACTCCCTTTCCTTTATTATGGTTAAGGACCAAAAACTGCTTATGTTGCGTCGGAAATAACAAGAAAGTGGAAAGGGATTTATTGCTTCTCCTCGGGTGACACTAGCCGCTGCTAAAGGTCAATGCTTTTTGCCGCAGCTGCAGCTGCTCTCCTCTCATAAAACTCGCTTATATACCATATAGCAATTTGTTAAAGGCTAACCTCAAAAGCGTCAGTTTCTCACCACCTCTCGGCTATATATTTCTCTCTATGACGATATCAAAAGTCGTTCCAACGATTACAATTTACAATATAAACAAATACTTAAACTTCTCCATATTTTTTTTTATGATTGAAAATGAGGTTGAGTTTTATCCAATGCTAGAGCTAATGTATATAAGGCAACGTTCCGACAAAAGTTTTTGAATTATACACGCTGAAGCGATCGGAGTGCGTGTACCTATATATATAATGGGGTTATTGGTACATGCACGCGCGATGAAGAGCGTAATATTTTTGAATCGTTCGTATCCGCCTCATATAAACAGATTCACCGATCGCGTCTCTCTCTGCAGCACTTATATTATATAAATAACTTTGAGACTCTCGAACCGATCGATTCTCGCCAAGTGCATCGGTATTATACATATATATATACCAACCAGCCGCGAGAGCCTATGATTGTTTTCATAAAGTCCAAGTCGCTCGCTCCTTCGTCTCAACTCATGTACATGGCGGTATGTTTATACACTCGCAAAGAGTTATTCTCATATGCGGTATAAATAGAAGGTGTATGTATCAGGCAGCACTGGACTGCGCACGCGGATTCCCGGTATTATACAGAGAGTTTATTTTCAAATTCTTCGAGAAAAGGGGAAAAACCCGCGCGTGCTCGTGGATCTTTTTTTCATACCCACAGCTCACCGCGAGTTTTCCTATACCCTCCCGGGGGCGACTCTCTCTCTCTCTCTCTCTCTCTCTCTCTCTCTCTCTCTCTCTCTCTCTCTCTCTCTCTCTCTCTCTCTCTTTTCTACGTGCACTTGTATATAGGAAATTCGGCACGGGTGGGTCTCTCTCTCTCTCTCTCTCTCGTGTAACGCGAGTAAGTAGGCTAGCGTGTCGTTCGAAACCCCCCTCCCCCCACCCCGTCGCACTCACTCTTTCTCTCTCGGTGAGCTTCTGACCTACTTGGAAAATTCGCAAGCTCTCTTAACCTTAAAGCTTATATCATATATATATACGAGCGCCACGCGTATGCGTTATAATGTTTCTTAACAAGTCCCTGGTACTTAGATATATCGGGGCGTCGAACGCCTCCTCCGTAATTTGATACGCGGAAACTCGGGTATTATACGCTTGATAACTCATATGGCTATATCGTGATTTTAATGCACCGCTTGGACACATTACCATCGCCAAGACAAGACTGCTTTTTTCTTTATGTATCAAATGAAAAATTCATTCATTAATTATGAATCGGAAAACTACAATTTTACGTAATGTCGCAGAAACATAAATTTACTTATAATACGCGAGACACTATATTCGTCAGCATGTAATAAAAAAAAAAGAAATCCTTATCATCGCTTGACTCGATTCTTGCGACTTACATCATAGGGCCAAGCATCGAGTCGTTTATCGCCGTGCTGCAAAAACAATAGAAGAGAGAAAAAAAAATCATTACACAAGCTGTGGCGGCGACGGAAGCTCGCGCGACCTATCGCGACTCTGGTCTGTGCAGTGGATGTATAAAACCGATGCGCACTTGTCCCGCTAACTCCTTTATCGCTATCGACTATATATAGACCTATATTCTCTCGATGCCACACGTAAACACCTATAAGTGCACATTCGAGTCAACCTATATAGAGCACAGATCACGCGGTCATCAATCCACGATTTTATATATAAAAAGCACGCTTGTTTTTCTGCTTTTTCGCGCGAAACAATTAAAAAAGCGACGACTATCGTAATGTCGAGGCCGTATCGTATAATGCGGTGTGTAAACACACATTAGAAGCAGCTCTTTTTTCGGCGACGGGGGGAAGGGGAGGAGGAGGGGAGAAAATAAATACACCAACATTACGGATGCCTTTGTGGAAAATCAAAGGGGATGCGTGCAGTGCGGCTCTGACAAAATGCAAATGGCACAAGAAGCTTTGTATAATACTTGTATATATTCGAGACTGCGAAAAATGCGTCCTTTTTGATGCAACCCCTCGTCGTACAGCTCCTACCTTATATATATATATATAAATATCCCTGATCGAGGGATGAAACACGCTTTTTCTGCAGCTCGTATATATAACTCCGAATTTACGTGAGTGCAAAAAATACGTCTCGACTCTCTCTCCCTCTCCCTAAATATCTGAATTTTGAGGAGTTTTTAAAATCGAGATAGGGAGATGTGCGACGCTCGTCAAATTCCATTTCTGGCGTCACTAGCTAGAGCCCGCAATGACGTCACCCCGCGCACGAAGCTTTAATGCTTTTTTGCCGAGAAAGACCTCTCCGGAAGATTTATAATATACGCATTCGCTCTTCTATTCTATATACCTATGTAGTACATACCCAACATCTCTCGCTCGATGAGAGAGATTTTTCTCCAGTCACCAACAAAGAAGCTATTCTTTCACCAAAGTTAGTATAACGACGAACCCTTAGTGTTACGTATATATATATACACGCGGAGAGAAGAAAAAAGCAATGAAGAATGTCGGGCTCTTGGTCGTCGGTGATTTTTCGCCGACCCTACATTAAGCGCCCAGTTTTGTCTCTCTTATACATATCGCCAAGTAGCGGAACGTGTTTGAGTGCATCTCGCGAGGATGATTTCTCTCCCGCTCCCTTATACACATCGCACACATACACACACAGACACACAAGCACGCACGCGAGTCTCTGAACCCTCTCGATTTCTCTTTTGCTCGCTGGGTATAGAACACGCACACACACATGCGCACGCCATACACATCTGGCGCAGCAGCTCTCTCGGCTCCGAGCTTTAATACTTAGTGTTTTGCGCGTCCCGCTATTAGGAGTGTATACCTACAGGAATTTTCATTTAATTTTACACGTCGCTAACTTGGGTAACTGCACCACGTGTGCATACGGTCTGCCCCGTCTTCATTTAAGACAGTTTTGCCTTGCTTTTTGTTTTACTACGCGTTTGTTTGCTTATATAGAGCTTTTAGAGAGAGATAATTTCCGTGCACAATGCATTTAATTTTCTCTGTTATGATACTGGACTATTCGATAGCTTAAATTTAGTGGATTTTACAAAGTATATACATGCTTTGGACGTTAAAAAAAAAGGTTAAAAGCTTTTTAAATATATACCTAGCTGCAGCTGAAAATCAAGTGAAAAATACGATATCTCACGTGCAGAGCTCTGATGTAAGCTCATACATTATGCAATAATTGCTCGATAAGTGATCACTTTTAACGATTTTTCCCAGTCAGATATTAACATTTCAAAAGGTTTTTCTTCATAATCAAGCTTAAAGTATAGGTATATATATGCATATATTATTCAACGAATAAATTAATCGATATAGACAAAAACTTCGTTTCAATTTGACTATGGTTATGTAGTTTGAATATTCAATTCTTCTCGGTGCGTCGTTACAACCGAAGAACAAGTAAAACATATAGAGAATATCGCATTATCAAGGCTATACTAAAATAACAGAAAATCTTGCACATCTTATGGTGATGATGAATGTGAAATTCTTAACGGTCGCTAATGCAGATGGTGCCTGATGTAGGAGTAGGACCCACTTACATTTTATCATCTTTTTGGAATATTCATACAATAATTTCAAAAATTTCATAGAATAATTGCATAAGCCCGAAGAAATGAAAAATTATTTTTATATTAGTTTTGGAATAATTATACTCAATGATTTCATGTCCTCTGCTTTAACGGATTTAAAGTAAATGTGAAGAATGAAACCAAATAATATATAATTACAATAATTTGCCACGCTTGTATATATAAACGAAAATTGTTATTTTTAAAAATTTGAAAAATCACTATACACCTTCCAGGAGCGAAACTCGATCACGCAAACACAAATTTTGCGCAAATCAACTTGGAAACCAATAACCACACAGCTTAAAACTAGAAACTGCGCATAGGCACTCGCTCAATCGAATTAAAATCCACGTATAGATAGACAAAAAAAAAGCCTTTACGCCATGTCCCTGCATCAGCGGAAAACGCCTCTCGATATACATATCGCCACTCGCGCGCGCTTCGAGGACTTGCAGCTTTTCCCATTTCTCCGCGACGTTTTGCCAAGCACATCGCACAAAGCGGCACTTCATAATATACAATGCGAGTCGGCCCGCGTCGGCGTCATAGAGATTAGGGATGTATAACTGCTGCTGCCTTATATGCTGCTCGTATTTGGAGTTGCTCGTTGACTATATAGAGGCACAGAGAGGATGACGAAAGCGTCTGTATATATAGTATATATACTTATGTGTGTGTCTGTACTCTGCGCGCCTTTCGTCAGCAAGGGTCGACAACACGAATCACAACGAGACGCGACTATGCGTCCGCACACACACTTACATATATATATACCATGCCAGCCGACGACGACGACGACAACTTGTATTGCGCGCACTTCTATTTTTTTCTCCGTTCTATATAATATTATAAGAGATGAGCGGCTTGCGCGCTGAGGTTTACGTACGATGCGCGGTAACGTAACTCTGGCCGAATGCTTTTTCTTTTCTTTTCATCGAGCGAATTGTTTTCCATTCCGAAATTTTAAATTTTCACTAAAATGTAGTAATTATATTTTGACTTTCAAAGTTATAATCAGTAACCACTCGTCATGTATAGTTATAGAGAGTAAAGCGAGGAATAAATCTTTCCGAAACTTAATTAGCGAAAATTACGGTATTCTTATATATAGGCTAGAAGTGGTAAACGCTGAGGCAGCAGCAGTTATAAGTTTCAAATCTGCAGAACACCTTTATTACTGGGAATAATTCGGTGGATTACAGGAGACAGAAAACTCACAAGAGCAGCAGCAGCAGCAGCAGCAGCAGACAGACATGGTTATTTATTCATGAGCTTCACAGGCAACGGACTTTAAATTAAAAAACTTTCCTATTACTCGCCCCCTCTCTCTCTCTCTCTCTCTCTCTCTCTCTCGTCGTTCTTATAATTCAATTTTTCGAACGTCGCCTTTGCCGACCAACCGCGCCTCTGATCTGAAAAGGCACATACCTACACATACACACACGCGTGCACGAGCGAGCGAGAGAGAGAGAGAGAAGCGGAAATAGCTATTAAAGAGAATAATTCTTTGATCAAATAAATAAAAAGTTTCCCCATAAGGAACCGTGTCGTTTGGCTACGGCTCGTCGTTCACAATTTGCTCCTTTGGTGGCGACACTTTAGATGTGAAAACTAACATGGATTCATTAAATTTAGGAGAAGAGGGAAAATCTTGGCTGGCAAAGCCGCATGTATAGAAACTCTTTCTTTCCCCGTGTATAAGCAGCGTTTACTCTATTTCCATCCGCTTCCACCTATCTCTCTCATGCCAAACATTTTCGACTTGTCTGCTCTCCCGCACTGTACTGGTACTCGGGATGTACAACGTACACCGAATACTCCACTGTGGGTGCACATACGCTAGTGCGCTGAGAAGCATGTAATAAGGCGCCTAGACGAGCCCATGAATGCAGCCAACCTGTGCTTGTGCAACTCTTTTTCCCATTGTTCCAGTGTGTATGTGTATACTCTCTCTCAGCTCTCTCTCTCTCCTCTCTCTCGTGCTATATGTATATATCATCTTGCTAGCTGCTGTCGCTGGTGCTTCAAGTCGCGCAGGGGCAAGCGACCTTTTAATATTCCAAGTACGCGCACTTGTGCAGCCGAGTGTCTATATGTAAGCCTGTCGTTGATGTGTGCGTGCGGCATGTTCTACGTGAGTTTATATGTATATATACGGGATTTAGATGACACTTTGCGAGAGCTGCCCAGTCTGTGTGTGCATTAGCGCAGGCGAGCGGAGAGAGAGAGAGAGGGGGAGACCGGGATGATGGCGTTGATGACGCTCGCTCCGACCGGCTCTTATACATCTTCTCGCTGAGCTCGCTGGTGATGTCGAACAAGCGAGAACTTCTCTTCCATAACCCCTTCATCGTGTTTTTTCTTCCGCGCGACGTTGCGTCTTATCCTCTGCTTTCCTAATTACTTGAGATTCGTGTACTATATCATGTCTCGTTGCTTTGGCATATATTGAACTGAATTGTTTATTTTTTCGTGGATTTCAAAGTTTTTTAATCAATTTACTAAAACAATTATTATACAGTATAATTTTCTCTGCTAAATTTCTCTCCGTGAGTACAGTCTATATATTATATGCACATATAACCTATGTAAGATAAATGGGTCTTGAAAATGTTTAAAGTAGAATTTATTTTGTATATAATACAAATGTATGTAATCTAGTATTTCTCATAGTAAAATTATGTTAGCCGCTTTTGTATATATAATAGGTATACCAGTATAAATATTTTATAAGAAAGTATTTAAAAACCATTCAAGTCGTCTCTGAACTTAATTTACTTCGACCGTACTTATTAATTAATTTGATATAAATAAAGTAAACGTTTTCTTAAACAAAGCAAAACATATCATTTTTCAAATAATTTACATGGATTTAGTGTACTGCATGTACACTCCAATACAGAAATGGTAAAGCAGCATATTTTGATAATTTATAGTCAGAAAACAAAACAAGTCACTATTTACGGGGCCTTTTTATTTTATTATTGTACAAAAAGTGTCCCGCATGTGCACACATCCACACATTCCCAATATTTATATCGCGGGAATATTCATCATTGGCGGAATTCCAAAATAGAATTTTCGAATTTTCAAATGTCATGAATAATCCTTATAGGCAAAAGCCATAAGCTGCCAGACACTCGCAAGTAACTCGTAAGCAGTCCAGAAAACTGGTCAAGCTTTCAAAATCACTCGCGTCGTCATTCTTAACCGCCCTTAACCGCGTTAAGTCGCATTAGCATAAGTCAGTCAGAGAGAGAGCGAGGAAGTCAAGTCTCGAGCGAGCGCTTTGAATTATCGACCGCGAGCCTAAAGTCCTTTTGGCACCTTGAACTTGCACGAAGTACTCGTTATCACCGCTTTAACCGAAGACATACATACGTAATATATACATATAGATACTTGATTTTAGATTGGCGTGCGGCAAACCGTTCACTCACGCCACTCGGCAATAACATTGAAATGCTCCGGCGCAAAAATGCGTTCAGCCGATATGCATCGATTTTCCTATAGTCCTTTGCTTTCCCTACGCACATATATGCATGTGTTACACATATGACATGTGAGCCGAATTCGCGTATACACACTTTAACACACTAATGCATATGCACCGATTGCTACGTTTTACTGGAGTTATATCGCTCTTTTTTTATGATGGATCCTGGAGCCTTTTTGTTTTCTTTTGTGCTGCATTTTCAACTGCTCCCTTATCGTTGCCGGTACAAAGGGAATTGTTTGTTTGTTGTTCTATTCGTAAAGGACAAAGTCCTTTTTTGTTCAGCTCAGCATTTCTTTTATTAGAAAGTTATTGATCCGATAAAATGGTACGAACACGCTAAGTAGTAAAATTAAACTTTTTCTACATTCATCAGACTTTAATTATCGATTAAATTTATTTTACTCATTGCAAAAGTATTGAAATTCTCAATTCTCTTTCATTCATCGAAGAGCGAATTTAAAATAAAATATTCAATATTCGAACCCGGTCCAATGGTAGTTTGATTAAAAAAAATTGTGATCAACGAAATAATGCGATTATAAAAATATGAATATACCCTGAAATGTACGGAATGTACAAAAGCGCATGCACTGCGCATAAAATTGACCTAAAAATCCCGCTTGCATTTTAAAACGTCTTCTTTGAAAGCTGTACGATACAAATTGGACAATAATGTTTAATATTCCATTAGATATCAAAGCTTTCGCGTAACGCAAAATCTACTTTAACAGGATTTTTAATGCGCGAAAAGAGCATTTGCTCGGTACATTACATAGGCTTTGCAAAAGTAAACGAAAAAAGAAAATAGATAAAAAAACTGTCAATTGGAACTAGAGCAGAGCTTTTAACCGGCGCAGCGCATGCATAGAGACCATTCATAACGTCGAGATGAGCCTCGGATTGCAAATACATCGAGAAGTCGCTGATCCCTCACGGGCAGAAATAAATTTTTCACCACCTCATTATATGCCTCGTGCGCGCTTAGTGCACGTGTAGACCCGTAGAGCCGTAACAATCGATTCTCTGCATAATGCCGACAATGAAAGAAAAGCTCTCGACGTACGCGGCTGTAGGCGCGAATGAAAGATTCGATGACTTTTGTGCAAATGTGCGCCACGTGTGTGCATATGCGCGAATAAAATCCATTGAGACTGTTGCGAGAGTTCGGAGATACAAGAAAGCGCGGCCAGAGCGAATAAAAACAGGAAAAAAATGCAGTTCTGGGTATTCGTGAAAAAAGTGATCTATATATAATGTGTGTCGTCGCGTCTGTGGCATTTTTCTCGTTCGAGTGGTTTGAATCATTGTGCCAGTGAAGGGACATCGCTAGGATTGCTCGCATAATTGCGACTTCAGATCGCTAAATATTTGGGTTACCTATAGTAATTAATAGAAGATCAGAAAAAAAGTACCGCTAAATTAATACCATGCTTATTATGTTATTCAAAATGCCATGCGTTTTTAGAGGCGCTTTAATTGAAATTAGTTCACTTTAATACATTTTTTCCGTATCTTCCAAAGTTTTAGTATCTTTTTTTTAACACTGATAAAACGTTTACATATTTATGAGAATTAACTGTATAGCTAGAAATTGTGGCATACACTTTTTTTTATTATTACAAACTATTATTATTACAAATAATTTTATTATTATAAAGACGTTAGCTTAAATGTTTTCCTCTAAATCAACAGGACTAAAGAATAATCCATAAAGATTAAAATTCCCTTTGAAATGGTTAACCTTGATCTTGTTTTTGTCAAAAGTGGCCGCATTTTGGCTTTTATAAAGCTATAGGATAGGTACTTGACACCTTTCAGATTTAGAGAATTCGTATCCATGCAAACAAATAGTATTGTTTCCGTACTGACTGTTCAATTTGACATTCATTTTTTTTTATTCAAATACTTATGTACTTTTGTTGGTTAGAAACAAAATATTATCGTCTGACTTGTAAACCGATAATGATCAAAACTATAGCAGTAGTGACATTTTGGTCTGTTGTGTTAATTGTATCCAATAGTTCACCAGGTATAGAATTAACGAGCAGATTTTGATGAAATTATAAATACAAGTTTATTATTGTATATTAAACAACGTGTTAAATTTTTAAGTTATTTAGTACCCTTACTAATGAGATATTATTAACATAAATTTTTGCAATTTAACATTCAGTCTTATGTAGAGTTGCATTATTCTAGACTTTTAACTTGAACTGTATAGATATTAACGAACGATTTACAGAAAAACTTTTACACGACGTAGAATAATATTTAGCGAATATTTTGAGACCTTGTACAACTCGCTAGCTTAACTATAAAACTTATAATTTATATGTTTTTTGTATAAAATAGCTAAGCTTGAGCAGAATAACCTCCATTATTTAAGATAGCGGCAACTTCGCATTTTTTGACACAGCATACGTTGTTTGAAATTAATACATACAATATTTAACTATATAATGATCTGATAAAATAACGTTAATCGAAAGTGTTAAATAGGTTAGTAAATAGAAATTCTGATGCAACTTTTTTTTGATTTCCTACGGACCTGATGAACCTCCTTAAACAAAATTTTGCTATTTGATTGTCTATATTGATTTTTTTCCCAAAAAAAAAACACCTTTTGTCAGCGTTTTCCACGAATTCGCTAAATTTCTATACTAGCGCGCCTCTCGGTCTTAGTGCTTCGCAGTTGTTATACATCTTCTTATAAGCTACAGACGAGTAACTTATGAAAATTTCAGCAAGATCGGTGAAAATTTAATTGAGGTAAATTGCATAGTTAAATTAAATAGTATCGTAAACTTGCTTACATACATACATACATATGTTCACATTACAGGGAAACCTTGGAATTGAATTTTCTCGTGACAGAAATTCATTTTGGACCAATTCATTTTTTGCGGTGGTGAAAATATAAGGCACTTCCGTGTAGCGATCTAATAAAAGAGGGAAAAAGTAAATTTTAATAAAAACTAAACTAGAATCGGCCCATCCAGTAATCATTCAAAACAGATTCCAATATTTTGCTTCCTATATATCTCTGTACAATATAGCCGCACTTCAAGGCAACCCCCTTGGTGCGCAGCACTCTGAAATTTCCGCGCCTCATAACTTTTTACTCTCCGCCTTCTCTCCCTCGCCGCACAAGAGAATAAAGGGGAGAAGAAAAATGTGTCAGGTGCAGCGAGTAACCCATTTGCATAATATCGTAATAATAAGGTGAAGAGATAGAGAGAGCACCGTTCCGCGAAGGAAATTTCTGCATCGGCAGCCGATTGAGTCGACTGATTCACCATCTACATAAACTATTGGTTGTCATTGTATATAATACTCATTCATGTTGTAAGACTCTGTTTGCAAATGTCTCATTTATTATGCCATCCATCGATCATACATTGCACAAGCTTCACCTATTCTTTAATCCTAATTACCCATGAACAAATTAGTTATGAAAACGTGTTCCATAACTCACTAATACCTATATATACATTCCCGACCGTATATCGATAACATATGAAGTTAGAATCATTTACGAGTGCAATCTTCCTTTGTTTCTAAATTAAAATATTTTTACGTGACCCTGTCTCGATCTGACTTGCAAAAATAGATTATTCAAAACGAGTGAAAGTATTTGTATTAAAAAAGATATGTCGGATCCGCACTTAGAATTAATACCATTGGCAAGAACATATACTAATTTGTGGAAGATCGCTGATGCACAAAAAACTGAATTTTCGTTGCATAAGGTGATGTATTTCGATGGTGTCGCAGGCTCGCGTTATGTGATGTACATGCACGCCAGTCGCTATCGTTCTAAACTGTGCTTTAGTGTTGTCATACATCAGGAACCTAGCAGTATGAGTGGTGTTTTACCGATTGAGCAGGAAATCGTCAATGTCAGTTTTACCATTTTAAACAAAACATATTTTCATAAATTTAATACTGCCGAATTGTACGAGAGAAAAGAATGGGCATCTATATCCCGCCACTACATAGAAATTACTGATAATGCTTGTGACATACATTTTGAAATATGTACAATGGCCAAGTAAATAAAATAACATCGACGCAGAATTGGATGAACTAGCATACCTATGGAAAAACAACTCGATGCTATTGAATCCTGGATCCGGAAGAAGAGCATCTACCCAAAAAAACTATCCATACCTATATGTACTATATGCAGTTGCTGGATGAAAGGGAAATTTATCGCATCGTTACAGCTATTTGCATATATAACTTATTTTATTTTTGTCAAAATAAGTTATACCTTATATTATTGCATCTTAAATAAGATATATTGTTTCCAAACTAGAATAAATTCATTCCAAATCCTATAAGTTAAGAAATATTTAGTATTGTACTATTATTTCCTAAAAATAAAATATTTCATATGAGCGAGAGAGAGAGAGAGAAAGAGAGCTGAGAGAGAGAAAGCGAGAGAGATAGAGAGAGAGGTGTGCAGTCTATCGATTTATCAGTCTCGGGGGGAGGGGGGGGTGCCTAGTTAAATAAATATCGGGTATCTTCATGTGTGATAGGTAAGGAGTCGCATATATAAATTCGAACAGGATGTTTATTGGCTCTTTTATTGACACTCGACAGACTTGCACTTGACAATGCTCTTTGAAGCGAATTCGAAGATTTTTGGATCAGGTGAATGATTTCTGTAGTATACTGAAATTTATATTTAATTAAACATGAGTTCATATCACTATTGACTAAATTTGCTTTTGTGGCAAAACTGGAAGCTTCAGGGAAAACTTGTGAACAAATTTAGATTGTGATGAAAAAATTTGTACTAAAAGAGAAGAACCAATTTTATTTAGTAAACCTCAAAGAAAGCATGTCTGATGTAAAAAAAAAGATATCACAAGTCTTGTCAGAAAGGATTTAACCAGAATCAAATTTAAATTAATCCTCTAAGATCAAGGAATATAAGAGGGCACTACAATGTTGAGTTACTAAAATCTTTGATATTATAGGTACATGAAAGCAAAGTAGATTAATTTAAAAAATGTTTACCGAAGAAATAAAACTGAAGAAATTTCAAAATCTTCAAAAGATACAAAAATGAAATTTATTTATGCAAGTAATTTATAAATAAAATCTTGTATTGCGTAATGTGTGAATAGAACCGCTCGCGCCGGTAGAAATGAAGCCCAGAATGAAACGAGGTAAATGGCTAAAAACTCGCTAAGATGGCCAAAATCACATTAACTATAGTTATAATAAACGTTCGAAAAATCGTTTAATCTTCGCGGTATCTCGGTTAAAAATGGTCAATTTGCAGTAGAGGCATAGTTAGCCTAATCTCAATTGTTCACCGCCGTATCTTTATTCAAATATTCCAATACCACGTCTGTTTAATACCTTATATTATTGTTTTTATAATAAATGCGACTTGATAATTTTAATGCCAGAACAAAGTTTTACATGCAATGTTTGAAACTCAAAAGGGTTCTCTGATGGCACGAGTGGTATAATATTGTAAGCATCGACTCCCCTCAAGTACAGTCGGTGAATATTATAACCTTTCTTTCAAGAGCTTCTACAGACACTCTAGTGCCATTGCCCATGTTGGGTAACTTAAGATTGCGCAATATAGTGCCCATATTGAGCTTGTGAATAGAGGATATCCGAGATGGTTATAAAAACTTATAGTAAACTTATAGTACGTGTGCAGAACCGAATTCACACAATTTTATCAATCACAGCAGCTCGTACAATGTTTACATCTTAGCAGCGATCAACGCATGCTAATGAGGAAAGACTTTCTTAGTGTCACTAAAAACAACTAGGAAAAAATATCTCTGCCCAGTAAGTATACTTGACTCGGAGCTATAAAGGACCTGCTAAGCCCAAATATTCGACACCAGTTGTGCTAAAGCTGGATTCCCTCGGGCAATTTCTATTTTCTAAAACTCAACGGATGCCGAGACATCCCGTATTGCGGTAATCCTTGTCCTTATACATTCATCTCTGCATTCCTGATGCTCAGCACCACGTCTGCAGGCATCTGTTGTACATCCTCATCCATCAACTCCTTTAGTGCAATTCCGCGCGACCTATACGTAATCTGCCTATCCCTATATTTTTTGTAATTTACCAATAGAAACGTGAAGGATTGGACAATCGATGTAACATCGACATTATTGTCAAAAGATTCCGCGGTAGGACATGTTTTCTTTATTTACTTAACGTCTATGAAGATAGAATTTCAAAAAGTCCGGAAATTGTTTTTTTATATATGATAGCTTTGAAGAAAATTTAGTGTGTCTAGTTGAGGTCTCATTTGCAATGTAAGAGATATGAAAAAAGGCCTACAACACGTTTGCCTACTACAAAATAATAATTGATTATTATAACCTTAAACTTAAATTTTTAACGATTATGGTTTAACGTTGACAAATACATTAATCAAAATGCATATTTTTTCCATTTCACGAGATCAAATGCTGATTCATTGTAAAAATGAATGCTGAATAAAATTATTTTGTACGGATGATAAAGTTTCAACTGTATAAGGACATTTATCTACAGTTTTTCTCTCGCCGTACACCAATTATTATGCACACCTTTTACTCAATAGTATACACACGAGAGAAAAAGATGAAGTAGTATTTAATTAGAGGGATTTATATCATTGTGTCAATAGGATTCCTCCAACGTTTTCTCAATCATAACAGTAATTAAATTTTCATTACAGCTATGATGTAGGTATTATGCAGATACAATAGATTTTAGACTTTTGTTCATGAAAGTGCAATTTTTTTTACGTTCATTATTGTGATGTAATGCACCTGCTAGGACATATTTTTGTAATTCATAATTACATTTTAGTAAGGAATATTATGAATTTTGTAATTAAATTATTTGTTTTTTATGTTTAACTGGTTTGAATGCAGAAAGAAAAGATAACTTGAAATTAAAATTAAAACAATAATATATGAGTAATTGAAAGTCTAAGCAAGTACAAATTAAATAATAAATTAAATTACTCGTATTTGAAAGATCCTTATGGTAACATTAATGAATCGTACATAGGTGTCAAAATAAAAAGTAAGTGCATACTTAATTTTTTTTCGACACTTATATTTTTATTTTTATGTGCGTGCAATGTTGTGGATATCCGTGGATTCCATTATTCATCAAAGAGTGTACATTTTCAAGTTGAATCCTCGCGTGCGATATCAGAGCCTCGGTCAATATTAAACAACAGTCTTTCAGTGGCTTATAACGGAAAGGAGCTATTCGGGCTCGTTAAAAGCGATTGGCAGAGCGCGTTTCCAGGCCTCAATGGGAGGGAATTAAAAAGTATTTATACACGGCACATACGCCCTTAAAGCTTTGGCCAGTCCACAAACATGTCATCGACACGCATCGAACGCGTATATATACAATTCGGTAAGTATATACACTCGCATCCATCATCCCCAACAATCCACGTACGCTATAGGGTTTTACTCTCATCGACTTGGAAAAAAGGTGGAATTACTTTTAGGGGGTGGATACTTAATGGAGCACACGCGAAGAGTCGTTTCTGGGTCATTCCACGCAAAGGCTGGAATAGCGCGACGCACAGCTGATGCACGCATCCTCTCTCCCTCCCTCTCTCTAGCGGAGGATTTTCCCCATTTTCCCAGGACTCCGCTAACCCCCTACTCCACCTTGTTGCCCGCTTACCCATATTTCAACAATCTAACCCCATAATACACTGCGTCTGATGTGTATAGCGTGTAGCTCTTTGGTTTATATAGTATACTCACGTTGGCTCGGCGAGTTCGGAGCGGAGATGACGAGGAGCCGCGTCGACGATGAGTCCGGGCTCCGGAGACGCTCTCTCTCTCTCTCTCTTTCTCTCTCTCGGAATATATGTATTCTCAAAGCGGCAGCGCTCGCACGGCTGCGGCCCGATCAGTGATGCATAGCGGACTAGCGCGGCTGCTGAGAGGCTCCTCGATTCGCGACTCCAGCAACAACGCGACGCACCAAAACCCTACTGCAGCCCCAAAACTCGGGACGCCCGAGACTCTCTCTTGATAGGAGCCCGTGTGTGGCTGGAACAACAGATTTTTATCGAATCTATACACACTGACACAAGCTCCCTACTGCGCTCGCTCTGCGAGAACTAGGAGTTAGGACTAACCGGAGCTGACTGCGCGAACGATCAGTCGACTTTTCTTCCCTCTTTCTCTCTTCCTCTCTATCCGCTGTCTTTCTTTCTCTCGCCTTTCTCCCCCTCTTCTTTAGCCCGTTCATGTTATAGAGAATGCGGAACGTGGAACGACGAATCGCGAGAGATGGAAAAACGGCGCTAAATTTCATTATCTTGTTTTTATCAAATGTGAGTAATAGTTTGAAAATTTATATAATTAGACCTTTACAGGTAGCGACTACCAATATATATTACTCAATGCATAACACAGTCGTGGAATTTTGCAGCTACTCACATGTACAATTTTTTATGTATATCTAGAAATTTAAAAAATAATTATTAATTAATATTGCAATTCATCATTTGAAGTGTCTTAAATAATCATATGTATCATTTCTTACTAAATTTTTTTATAATGTTTAACCTCTCAGTTTATAATGTTGCGCACATTATGTATGATATATATGATCATTTATTTTGAAGTTGGTTGGTCGACTTATTGTTGCAACAGTTTCATAAAAAAAAGAATTTCAATATTGTAATAAACGCTTATCAAAAAAAGTTATTCATTATATCTGTTGTTTAAAGGATCTTTGTTTATATAATTGAGTATTTACAAAACAAACATTTTGGAGCAGCTTGCATGTGGAATGCACATATCTTATATTATATATATACATCATATGTGGGGATGGCCCGTGATATGAGGGGATACGTTGGACTGTTGGAGACTGGGGAATCACGTGATGATCTAGCTTTGCCTGATTGTCATTTACTCATAGTTGCGCGGTGCCTTTGTCACTGCATGGTGTGATAAAAGAGAGAGGTAGAGAGCAAGCAGACAATGTTCAGTCTTCGTCATCGCCTAATCACAACATATTTGCAACGATAAGCCCTGTCTGTCTCTCGACTTTTACAACTTTCTCATATGATAATTGTCTCACTGAAGGCTAGTGATCCGTGATATGTCAGTTGCGCGAATCCCAAAATACTTAACATCGACACTGTTGATATTACTCGAAGAGGAAGTACAGGAAAATGACAACGGACCCATCGGCGCACGTGAATGTTTTGATCAACGCCACCGTCAGCAACAACAGCCTCAGCGACGAAAACAACGACCAAGAAGATGACAAAGAACTCCTAAGGACAACTGCATCAAGAACTTTTCCCACGCCGAGGAACAATTTCCCGTCCTACAGCAACGATGATGTCAGCGTAAGGTTTCGGGTATGTCACTGAAAACCCCTGTTAACTACATTTTTATTCTCTGTAATAAAATATTATATGACTATCGATTGAGTTTATTGCTTTTTGTAGAATACCCATTATGGAGACAGTAACAGTTTTCGAAATATTGTAGAAAGTGTTTCTAATCGACATGCAATCAGATTTAATTCTAATCAGATTATTGCTGGATCAACTAATTTTTTATCGAGTAACTACGAGGTATGTTATTTCAATTTTGTCAGTCGTATTAGTCATTCTTTATAATCGTGCATAATGATTCAACTAACAATCGTTTTCTTTATTGATATGATTATTACTACAATATTACCAATTTTTAGAGCCTCGATTATGACCCTTGCGAGAATTATTTACTACTAGATGAAGAAAGGAAAAAGGGATACAAATTTGTAGTCAAGAAAAATATAGCAAGATGGTTTATTTTTTTAGTCATTGGCATTTTCACTGCTTTGATAGCATGTTTTGTTGATATTTCTATTGAACAATTATCAGGGCTAAAATATGGATATTTAAAGAATCGTATCCTTTGATATTATATTTTTTACATCAAAGATATAACTGTTGTAAATAATTTATTTTTCTTAACATTTTGAAAAATAGTTGTTAACGATTGTATATATAAAGATAAAGGAAATTGCTTATGGATTTCATATACACTATGGGCCATTCTAAATATGGTTCCAGTTTTCATTGGTGCAGTATTAGTAACATTTATAGAGCCTGTAGCTGCTGGAAGTGGTATTCCACAAATCAAATGCTACTTGAATGGAATTAAAGTTCCTCGAGTTGTTAGGATAAAGACATTAGCTGTCAAAATTGTGGGAGTGATTGCAACAGTTGTTGGTGGACTTGCTGGAGGAAAAGTAAAAACCTATAGATTATTATATTTTTAAAATTGCAATTCTTTCTATTATAAATCATATATTAAATACTTTTATAGGAAGGGCCAATGATACATGCTGGTGCAGTAGTTGCTGCAGGTATTTCCCAAGGAAAAAGTACAACATTTAAAAAGGATTTAGGAATTTTCAAATATTTTAGAGAAGATCATGAAAAACGAGATTTTGTGTCAGGTGGTGCAGCATCAGGTGTGTCTGCTGCTTTTGGTGCACCCATTGGTATGTGTTATTTATATACTAATTCAAATTATTTATATTTACATGACTACATATTTTTTAGCAATGTCTTTGGTTTAATATTTTTTTGTAATTATAAATTACAGGAGGTGTACTATTCAGTATTGAAGAGGGTACAAGTTTTTTTAACCAAAGTCTAACGTGGAGAACATTCTTAGCATGTATGATATCAACTTTTACTCTCAATGTGGTTCTTAGTGCCTATCATGGAGTACCTGGGGATTTATCCTATCCTGGTCTTCTGAATTTAGGAAAATTTGATACAATTTGTTACCAGATATATGAAATTCCTTTATTTATGATGATGGGAACTATTGGAGGCTTACTTGGAGCTCTGTGGAATCACATAAACTACAAGATTACATGTTTTCGTATGAAGCACATAAGGAAAAAATGGTTAAAAGTAGTTGAAGCACTTGGTGTTGCTGTAATGAGTGCAACCATGGGTTTCTTAATGATGTTCTTTATTGATGATTGCAAACCTTATGATAAGTTTCCTACAGAAAATCCTGTTAGAATGTACTGCAAAGAAAATGAATACAGTGCTGCTGCAGCATTATGGTTTCGAACTCCAGAAAGTAGTGTTCGGTCTTTGTTCCACGACCCCAAAGGTATCGCTTCTAAAAATTTAGACATTTTTAATTTTTTTAGAAATACTACTAAGCTAGTAATAATAAATACACAATTTTTGTTTCAGGCTCTCATAGTGATTTAACGTTAGGTGTTTTTGTAATTTTATATTTCTTTCTTGGTGCCTGTACATTTGGACTATCCATGTCCAGTGGACTTTTCATTCCCTCATTGCTGTCCGGAGCTGCCTGGGGTCGGTTAGTTGGATCAGGATTAGCCAGAATATGCCCTGACTGCGTAAGTATTTTTAAATTATAAATTGAAATGATACGAGTATTCTCAAAATCAAAGTTAAACTCTCATAATGACTTTGGCTTGTGTAGTTCGATAATTTCAATTTATACTTTAAAAATCATAGCAAGCAATAGAGTCATCTTACATTTGTACTTTTGACTAAACCATTTTATACATCATTTAAAAGTTGTGAAATTTTAGCTTGAAAGTAAATTTTTTTGGCTCAAAAATATATGTATGACTAAGATATTTTATTATTTGTAGACATTTACTGATCCTGGAAAATATGCTTTACTTGGAGCAGCTGCACAATTGGGTGGCGTTGTGAGAATGACCATTAGTTTAACTGCTATCCTCATAGAAGCTACCCAAGGAATATCATTTGGCTTGCCTGTTATAATAGTTTTAATTATGGCCAAATGGGTGGGTGACTTCTTTAATGAGGTAAAAAACCATCTTGTTAAAAATATTACCAAAATAATTCACTTCATTTGGATAATTTATGTATGTTTGTATTTGTTAAGGGTATATATGATATCCATATACGAATAGCAGGTGTTCCTCTTCTACCATGGGAAGCACCTCCGTTATCAAACAATATTTATGCTAATGAAATCATGAGTCATCCAGTAGTTACATTAAAGACAATGGAAAATGTCGGTCATGTTCTGGAAATGTTAAAATGCGTTTCTTTCAATGGTTTTCCTGTTGTCGATCCACCATCTGGAGACGAGGTGTGCTATACTTGAATAATACTTTATATATTTGTTAATCATAGAAAACAGCTGACGTGAATATTTTCTTTACAGGATGAAATAAATCGCTACGGTCTACTACGTGGTTTAATATTACGATCTCAATTAATAGTTCTATTGCAAAATAAAATTTTTAACGAGTATTCGCAGAACTGGGAAAATGATATGAGTGTCAAAATATTTCGTAATGAATACCCACGGTATCCGACTATCGAAGATATTAACATTACAGAATATGAAAAAACTTTAACTCTAGATCTTAGGCCATTTATGAATCCTTCTCCGTACACATTAAAACATGTAAGTTTAAATACTCATGTTTAGTTTCACTAACATATTTTTAGCATGAATATTCAGTGATTGGTTGTTTTTTTTTAGTCTGCTACTCTACCAAGAGCGTTTAGACTGTTTAGAGCCCTTGGTCTTCGTCATTTACTAGTCGTAAATGATAATAATGAAGTTATTGGAATGATAACACGAAAAGACGTTGCAAGATATCGCATTTGGAAGCATCAAGGGCGAATGGGATTGGACGAACTCTCGATAACCAACAAGCTTTAAATGACATTTTTTTTACCTACAAACGACCAATATCATTTTATTAACCTGAAGCTTGTTCAGAATATATATACTATTTATTAAAAGTTTTTATTCACACTAAAACAAATGCAGATTGACAATATATTTTCGGTGCATTGTGTTTAAATACTCCATTATTAATTTATTTTATTTGTTATTTTATTTTATTTATAGAGAAAAAGCAGAAGAGGTGATGATTTATAAAAATAAAAATTTTATTTCTGTTTCATATAAAATATAATGAGCTATTCGATATTTACATAACATTCTTTAGTTATTTACAAACAGTTCCCATCCCAACCAAGACCACAATCGAAAGAACAGGTATACTGGAATGAGAACCAGGGTCAGAAGAAAGTAGTATTCAGGCTCTGAGAAGAACATCGTTTATTGTCCATATACCTAAAAAAGAAAATATATAGAAAGACTAAATTAAACAGATAGAACTAATTTTTCTTAATATTTAGAAGAATCATTTAATATTTCAATTCTGAATGTTTTCATTCAAATAACAATGCAAGATTGCGATGAAACAATTCATCATACTTTTTAACACTGCACAATGCATCTTAATTTAGTATATACAAAATGTTGAAATCATTGTAAAGTTCAAAATGTTGCTTTAAAATTACACGAAATAATGGACAGTTGTCAGCCAACACTGTAACGAGTGATTCGAACAATATACCGAAATGCAACTGTAGCACAAAAAAGCAATAAAGCCTGTAATCAAGTTATAAAAGTAAATATATGCACTCCGGCTCGATCTCTATATCCCAACCAGCAAAGCTGGAGGTGATGGAGGAACGAGTAAATCTGTGGACGTGCATCACACGCGGAGCTCACGCACCTCTCGCTCTCGCAATTAATTGCGCCTGTCGCTATTTCGGGAGTGAATCACCTTGATGAGAAGGGGGAGGGATAGAGAGAGAGAGAGAGAGGAGGAGTAAGCGAGCAAAGTCGTTTCGGAGAAGTATCAAGTGCTCGCGACAGCCACGATCGTCTCCTAATCCGCGCGACAGTGTAAACAGTTATCTCGAACCGCGAGTGTCTTTACTATTTAACACTCGGAAAGTTGTGCGTATACTGCAGTCAAATTCGAATTTTCCAAAGTTCAAAGAGGAGAGAAAAAACTCCACGAGGAGCTACTAGGCATATAAATATCGCTTAGTGCATTAGGTAGCCGTTGCGCGCTTCGCGAACTGTCAACGCGCGTAAGTATACAATAACGCACGCAGTTGAGACCGCGATCTATGGCGCATGCGCAGATCTCGAGTACCGCCGCGCCGATACGATTGCTCTCTCAGTCGCGATTGAGCAACTTCTTTTTCTTCTTCGGCCCTCGATTAATGTACACCGTTGATTACTGATATGGTCGAGCGAGTGAATCGATTTTTGCACGTAGCCTGATCGTATAACTGTCGCACGATCTGACTCCGATGACATGGACAGCGAGAGCGAGGCATTTGCTAAGGTACTGTGCGCTAACTATCATATCGATTTCTATATGTATACGTACATACCTCCTCAATGAATTGAACTTTTAAATTTTGCAATTAAGTCGGCTATATAATTTAGTACACCACGTTTTTCATATTAACTATCTTAAGTACTTATTATAGACTTTACTTGGTCATTAAATATTAATTAGATTTTCTGCGATTTAAAAACTTCTTTTATAGATTCTTTGCCAACCTATTCACTAAAACATTGAAAAGATTCGCTTAATATATTACTTCAATTGGTCTATACAATTGAAAATGAAGCCTCTTGAACCGAAATCGAGTCCTCGAGAAATTTCTTATCAGTGACGAGAGGCCGCATCGCGTGTTCGCAGAACTTAACTCAGACCACCAGCAATAGCAACAGGTCGAGGGAGCGCGAAACCTCGTCAGCAGCATCAGCAGCAGCGGGGGCGACGTCGGCGGCTCCGGCGTGTAGTGCAGGGCGCAAAACGTGCTCGTCACGGTCGCGTCCAGGACGGCCTCGGGAGACCGAGGAGGAGGCGATCATTCGACGCTTCCATGACGCTCAGCGCATGGCCCGATTTCGCGCTAGGAAGAAAAAGGCTCTCGAGGACCAGCAGCAGTTACTCGTCGATGGGAAGAATTCTGGCAACCGGAAATCGGGACAGGACGAGTCGGGTAAAGATTACATATTTTATACTTTTGTCTGTTTTGTGTATAAATTTTCGACTTCCGACGAAAAGTTTTTTTCGGTTTTACAATCAGGTCCATATATCTGTATATGTATCAATAAATGCAAAAGCTTAAACATTCATTTAATCGACGTCGTAAATATCTTGTATCTCTTTATATTAAGAGAAAATTTAGGTCTAAAAAAGATACATATGTCATCGAAATTTTTCTAGTTTTATTTCAAAACAATTCACTTTTTTGATTGCAAATATATTGTTATACAAATTCATTTAGTATCAAGAAAAATAATCAATTAAAGTTATAAAATATCTACTTATTCTTAATAATAAGTCAATCGCTCTTGGCGTTTCTTAAACTGAACAAATCTAAAAAATGACAATACACTATTTCTTACCAATTGATAGTAAATTATTGAGAACAGTTCCGACTGAAAGGTCGAAAAATATTGGTTGATCGGCGCAGTATTGAGATTCGAGCGAAGTTCGACTCTAAAGCTCTTATTAGCTTCCCCCGAACATTATAGATCCGGAGCGTCAGCAGACGGAGGGAAGCAGCGCGGAGGGCGGGGGCAGCTCCGAGACGGAGAGCAAGTACACGCAGCTGCTGGCGATAATCGAGATGCTGGGCAAGGACGTGCGACTCTCGTACGCGGGCAGTCGCAGCTCGGCGGAGAGACTCAAGTCTGGCATTGTGCGCGCGAGGACACTCGTCAGGGATTGCCTTATCGAGACGAGGCTCAACTTGAGATAATGACCCGCTGCCATCGCCGCACTATTATTATATGTACATCTGATCTCGTCATTTTCCCTCGATCTACACACACTTTTGTTTTCCGCGTAGAAGGACTTTTGCTCCGGAGTCGAGTCATTTTTTACTTCGCGAGGAATTTGTACATTCGTGCAAATAAGGCCACGACACGCGCGTCACGAGCTTTATCGATGCGTGGTATATATATAGGAGAGAAAATATGCGCCATGGGGGACAATGTATGTATACCTATATAGGTAGGTTTGACGAAACGAATATCCAAGGGGACGAATTTAAGCTTTACATTTGTATGGCGTACAAGTGATACCGTTCCATCAGATATTTATTTGGTTGAGTCTTATGTGCGACACCCGTTGCATCAAGGTTTTCAAGCAAGTTTATAATGTCAATATTTTATATTATTTCACTTTTTCTATACAAAAAATATTTTACGGCAAAAGTCTTATTTTGATAAATGAGAAATGACTTGATATTTATTTTTCATTTTGAAATAGGTAAAAAAATAAGCGCAAGCATATATGGATAGTATGCTTATTTTGAATAACTATTATTTTGAGCTTTCATAACTATATGTGCGACTGCAGGTGGATTTTAAGAGATTTCGCGTGACTGTGAATGAACTCGATTGAATATTAGTACGTTTTTAAATAAAGGCTAGATGAAAATAAATTTTGACTGTAAATAATAACATACTACTTAATATTAAATTATTAGAAAATTTGAAAGAATCAAATAATCATTTTTTATTAATATTTATAGTGATATATAGAGTACGAAACTTAATTATAAATACTTTGATTAATACTTGACCGTTTGTGAACTTAAATCATTCGTAATTTCTCAACTAGGTATTTAACGATTGTAATGAAAATGCTATACTTTTTTTGTATCTATTCATTAAAAGATAATGGCATTAGACTATCATAAATTCGAAAAGATAATAAATGATTACAGGAATAATGTACTTATAATAATAAATGAACTGAAATCGTTTAATACCTATATATAGATATTGGTCAGTACAAACAATGATGTGCTTAAATGTAACGTAAAATAAGATTTAAAATGGAATAAATACTCTATTTTTGCAATCAAAAACTGCTTTTCTCGATTTCAAACAATCCTACCTTCAACGATATTGCTTGTTTTTTTACCTAATCTAAATAGGTTATTAAAGAAATTATTTTCCGTAAAAGTAGATTCTAAAATACGTAGGAAAACCAGATTTGGCCGCATCTATTTTTAAAGAATATCGATCTCCATTCGTAAAATAACTCAGAGGGAGCTCGCAGGAGGAAAAGAATTCTCAGACGCAGAAAAGAGGGGACGAAAGCTGCAAAAAGGATATACGCGACTCATAAGCGTGGAAGGCAAAACCGAACGGCAAAGAAAGCAGTAAGAATCCACACAAACACACATATATACACACACTCGCAGCGCGCGCGGCGTCTCCACGTACCTATATAATAATGGGCAAAAGAAAGCAAGAAAGGAGAACGCGCGCACCAAGGAGGGAAAAAGGAAAATATATAGAGCTATACGCGCGGCGTCGGCGTCTTCGCCGAGAGAAAGACAGAGCTCCGGGAGCCAATAGGTAGTTCCTTCCAATCCTCCCCCTTTTCCCACCGTACAGAATACAGATATGTATATATATACCGGTAGCGGCGCCCGCACCCACACCGATACACAATCAAAGTACTTGGGATTCGTGAATCGAGCTATAAGGCGCCGCTGGGCTATAGCGCGCGCGCATACACACGCACACATGCAGCCAGCTCAAAGACGATGCCGGAGGAGAGGAGAGGAGAGAGAAACTAGGAAGGGGTTATGGTCAATAAACGCAAGAGCCCGAACAGCACGTCACACGCAAAGACGCAACCTATCGGCTGGATCGGCTCCTTAAGTGCCTCTCTCTCTCTCTCTCGCTCCGGCTGCTCGGCCACCTATCGGCGCCACGTACTTGCTTCTGTCTCTCTCTCTCGCGGGAGCCACTCTTATTCCTTGCGGCATCCTTACCTCCACCGCTGGCCCTCTCCTCGCGTAATCGCACGCGAACTCGTCCGCGACCCCTTGTCGACGCAGCAGCCGGCGCTTCTCTCTCTCGCCCGTGTATACGTGTGTGTGAATCTCGCTCGACTCGTCGCAGTAATTTTCTTTTGCTGCGCGTGTATCGCTGCAGCAGCAGCGTCGCCGTCGTACTCGACGTGAGTCGTCGCTCGTCGCTTACAGTTTACGATTACGCACGTATATATACATATATATATATATATAGGAAAGAGCGAGAGCGCGGCGCACGGTGAGGAGAGCCATTGTCGTGCGCGTTGCGCGTGGCACGCGTGAGGGGGCGCGCGTTCCTTATTTGAAAAAAATCGCGCCGACGCTGGCATTAATATATTCGCACGCACAGTGTCTGCGAGTGTGTTTGTCAAGAGATCGCGTAGACGTTGCTGCACTGCTTACGGGGCTGGCTTTCTCTCTCCCTACACCGTTCTCTCGCTCTCTCCCTCTCTCTATCGCTTTCCGCGCTCGCGCTTTCGGAGCTGTATTCTCGGAGTCGTCGTCCACAGCACCGTCTCGAGCGATTTGTGCGTAACAGCGCGGTGATTGGGAGTGCGCGAGTATAGAGTGACTGGCCAATAAGTGTACGCGGCAGGTGGTCAATGGGATTTTCGTGAATCACCTCGGACTCTTGTGCTGCCACTGCCACTTGTGCTCTGTTTGTATACACATAGGTATAGATACAATCTGAAGGTGATTCTATTCACTGCCTTGTTTTTCTGAAAATTGAACGGTTACAACAAGTGGATATTCTAATGGTGGTTTTTGATTCTGGAGCTTCGACAGTAATAGGAAGGATGAGTAGTGTTGTTGACAGTTACTCAATTGATAAGAGCTACGAAGCCTTAAATCTGGAGCAAACACAGAATCTTATCTCGAAAAGGTAAGGAGCTTATGTTTGTAGTATTGGCTTTTGAATTTCTTGTTGTAAAGTGTTTGAATGACGATTGGAGTGAATTTATAGGTAAGCTCTGGAGACAAGTTTTACACTAAAGATAAAAAAATCAACCTCATGTCAGAAACATTGGAAGAACGTAATTTGAGATTGTACTTGGCTGCGGAGAGGATGAAGCACTCCAAAGCTAAGGAATCAGAGGAGCAAGCAGCCATAAGGAGAATGCAGGAAGCTCAGAGAATGGCCAGGCATCGAGCTAAGAAAAAGCGATGTCTGGATGAAAATCTGGCTAGAGAAATATCCAAGATAGCTGAACTTTCTAAAATGCCTGACGCAGCCACTATTGCTGAGATGTCTGAGCTGAATATGAACAAAATTTCTGCTGAACTCAAACAAATGATGGAGCGAGGTAAAGTACCAGAGCATATTGTTCAAATGGCCCAACTTGCAGAATTTAGTAAAATGACGGAACTAAATAAAATGTCACAAGATATGGCTAAACGGTACGAAATGGAGAAAATGGCAGAGTACGCTAAAAATACAGAGTATATGAAAATGCAAATGCAAATGTCCGAATTGGCTAAAATGAATGAAATGGTTCAATTCTCTGAAATGGCCAAATATAGTGACATTACAAAAATGAATGAAATTGCCAAAATGAATGAAATGATGAAAATGTCTCAAATGGCAAAAATGAATGAGGTACGTTAATCCATTATTATATAATAAATAAAGCTCTTTATTTTACTTTACGTGTTAATATTAATATTTCTGGTTTTTACTAGATGGCAAAAATCAATGAGGTTCAAAGGATGAACGAAATTGCAAAATTAAATGAAATGGTGAAAATGACTGAAATGGCCAAATACAATGACATTACTAAACTTAATGAAATAGCACAAATCAATGAGATGGCTAAGGAAATAGCCAAAATGAATGAGAAGACAAAAATGAATGAAATGATCAAAATGGCAAATATGCAAAATGATATAACTAAAATGCCAGAGTATTCTAAAATGGCAGAAATGGCAAAACTAACAGAGTTAGCAAAACTCAATGAAATTACTATAACAAAACTAAGTGACCCACCACCTCAACCACAGCCTCCACCGCCACCACCTCCTCAACCCAAGGTGCAAGAAATTCCAAGGATTCCCGAACCTGTGATTACTGTGCCAAATCCAAGGAATCTGCAAAATGTGCAGACCGTCCAGGTAGACTATTAAAAATAAAAATGACTGATCTTTGACTACTGTGAATAGCATCATTAAAATATAATGTTTTGTTGAAATAACTGGAATCTGATTTAAAAGAATTGATAGTATTAAAGTAATAGGAAAAAAACTTATATTAGGTGCATTTAAAATGTTTGAACCCCAAAGAATATGATTTTTTTTTCATATGCAATGACAGAAATGCATTTATTTAGACAGTTTTTTTTATATCTTAATTGTCATTGCAGGTAGCACAGGCTAGCCCATCAAGTACTATAAACTTTCCAACAGTGCCTGGTCAAGGCAAGTATACTCAGCTGCTTGTCATCATCGAGGAACTCGGCAGGGACATTCGTCTTTCTTATGCTGGCAGTCGCAGTGCAGCAGAGCGCCTTAAAATGGGAATACAGCATGCTAGGATCCTCGTACGGGAATGTTTACTCGAAACGGAACTTAATGCAAGACAATGATCTGCCACTACATTTAGTGATTTATATTTTTTAGAGCATTATTTTTTTTATACAAATGCGCTGACACGGTATATCTGGTACGACGGTATTTTGCAGGGAACGCCTTATGCTCCGCAAAGATAAAAACTCCCTGGATCTATATTTTCTACTGATTATTAAATTACTTTTAAGAATGAAAATTTATATAGGCATATTATACGGTATTTTTTAAAATTAAAAGTATTAAAAACATGCTTTTTGTTTACAAATTTATCAATATTTTTTTATGACCGGTGATAGTATGAAAATTCATATTATTTTTCGTTATTCAAATTCTATTACTGCTTCACGGAAAAAAGACTGGGGGAACCGCCGCGCCAAGAGCGGTGTAGCAGCGCCACTAGCAGTAGTGTGCAGCAGCTACTCTGTTTCTGGGGTACTGGAGAGTTGAGATAATTTCTTTTCTATTAATCATCTCGAAACTTTACACTCATCGAAATCGAATAAAAAATCATTTCCAATGTAAAAATTTTACGCTCTTTCAATTGGTGTAAACCATTTTGTTCTAGCCTAAGCCGTTCTCGAGATATAAGCAAATAAAACTTTGAAACTCTGTTTCCGCATGGAACCTCTGGACCTAGGAAGCTGCAAATATGAAAATCGTTTTTTTCGACCCCGATTTACCTAATAACCAAAATGCAGTCGTTTCTATTTCATTTGTGTTTTGTATCTTGTTACTGTACTATATGTATCGCCGTACGCGTTGATTAACAGCAATACCAGTTGAGGCAACTGCTCCCCCAGTCTTTTTTCCGTGATTCTATTAGAGGTTAAACAAATTTTATCGTAAAATAGGTATGTCTAATCTTTGCGGAAAAATCTCGAAGACTGCATTAGCTTTCGAGCGCTTATGTGGATTCGATATGAAAAACAAAGCGCTTTTCCTTAAAAAAAAAGCTATAGAGTAGATGACTTTATTTTTTTTATATAAGAAATGGATAAAAGCCTAGCTGGATTACTTCCTCAGGTGAATGATGTACTAAATTCATTTATCGATTATTTATGTATGTGTTATTTAAGTTAGTTTATTAAAAGTTTATGAAAATTTTCAATCAAAAGACGCAGAACAAATTGTACACAAGGGATAGAAATATATAATATAGGGTATTTCAGTAAATAAAGTATCAGTTTTATATCAAGAAAGATTTAAATTTATTTTTGTAAGACATTTTTTCCACGTTATATAGTTATAAACAAAATTATACGAAACCCTTTAAAGTTTTTAGTTAAACAAAAAACACGTTTATGGATTTATTATATCTGGAAACCGATAGAATTCAAATAAAATAAAAATTTATTAGAATTCTACTCTAAATATTGATAATAGTACCCAACGAACCTATCGTCCGATTTAATATGTCCAACTTTAATTATTTTATTATTCAATTTTATTCACAAATAAATCATCAATAATAAATAATTTCTTAAGGCACTTATTAAATTTAATAATAAAAGTTGATAAAGTACATAACATAATATAACATTTATTGACAAGTGATAATTACAAAGTATATAAATGGCAATATCAAATAAAAAACGCATGCAGTTCATCTTTTTTCTTATTTAAGTAAAAGATGAAATACGACTTATTCAATCGAGTGCCAAATATTATTTGGTTAATAATAAAACGAAAGACAGTATATTATTTTTTCATAATTTATTTTTATTATATAATGTAACACATCATTCGTTTCTTTTGATTGACGACGAAGCAGCGGCGAAAATTATGGTATTCTTGCAACTATATCCCAAAGCGTTCAACTTCGTGAAAAAAAAAACATTAAAATTAAAACGCAAATTTCATTTATATTTATATACCCGTAGATTCGATATCCACGTTATCGAGCAAAATTAAGCCGCCGTCGCCATCCAATCACACGTGCGCAATTTTTGTGCATGATGTCAACGATCTTGTAATATAAAAAACGTTCCAATAGCGTTTGTACGTGCGCACGACGCGTACATAAATATTTATTTTTCATTTAATCAGACACTTTCGCTCGGCGGGATAACGTTAATAGAAAATGCCGCATTTGTCTCTCCCTTTTTGCCAACCGCTTGAACCGTGTACTGGCCGATATCTTCCGCCGTGGTTGCCTTAATGCCGAACCTGAAACTACTCTCACCATCTTTGCTGAAGCGGTATCTGCTACTCTTTTCGTCTATTGGTTTACCATCCTTCAGCCACGTTACTGTTAAAAATCAACGGAAAATACATATTAATAAAAATTACAGAATATCTTTGCGAGGTATAATGAGTTAAAGTGGAATCGATCATTTTCAGGAATGTTATCGCTGCGACCGGTGGATATGCTGCGGTAGAACTAATCAATATATTAGAAACAATATATATATATATATATTATATAGAATGGAATGTATATAAATAGTGTTTGATCCTATTTGTAAAAAGCTAAATGGAATTCGTACCTTTAAGAGGCACATCGTCGAATTGGGTCGATACGTTGACAGCTTCTCCTTCTGTTACCGTCGCCGACTGCGGGAATGTCTTGAACACCGGGCTCTTGGGTTCTTCGTTAGGAACTGCGAACAAAACACGACATGAATGAAATTCGTCTCTGCTAAATATTGGACATCTCTTTAATCTTGGAAGAAATACATACCGAGAACGTTCAGCGTACAAGACGAGAAACTTTCGCCCGCGTCATTGAACGCTTCACATGTGTATGTGCCACAATCTTCGGGGAAGATTTCGGCAATGATAAGCTTGTGTATGTTGGCTTCGCTGGTATACTGGAAGTCTTTGCTCGGTTTGATCTCTTTGTTGTTGTGCAGCCAAACGACGTCGAATTTGTTGGCTCCTATGATTCGACAGCTCAACGTCACCCCGTCACCGTCATTCACTATCATACTCTTTAGGTGATCGACTATCTGTGGGGCGTGGTCGGTTTGATCTACTGGTGCTGGTGCTGGTGCCTTTGCCACCGCTGAAACAACGCATATACAACAATGTCAGTTGAGTTTTTTTTTAATTAAAACGTAGATAAAGCGACGAAAATTGAAACGATCTTACGATTAATTGTTAATTTGCAGGTGGTAGTTATGGTTCCAATACTGTTGGTAGCTGTACAGACATATTCGCCATCGTCTTCTGGGAAGACCTCAGCAATCGTCAACGACGCCACTCCGTTTTTGTACCTCAAGTCGACAACGTCCGACGAGGCAACTGCTTGTTCATTCTTCAACCAAGTGATCTGTGGTTCGGGATCTCCTTCGACCTTTACAGTCAATTCTAGCCTCTCACCATCATTGATTGTTAGGGCACTTTCGAGTTGTTGAATGAACTTGGGTGGGCCCATCGAAGCGTCATCAGGTGCAGCTGTACGGGAAAAATTGAATAATTAGATTGTTATTGAAAAAATGGGATTGACAATGCAATTATAAGTACTTACGAATCAGTTCTTTCGTCGTGCTTCTCGATCTCGATGGACTGCCAGTGGATTCTAATTTGCTTCCGTATTTCTTGATTGCCTTTTTGTCTTTGACTGGTTTTTCGATATCTACATCCTCCTTTTTGGCCGGTTTAGCTGGTTTAGGCTCGTCTGGTATCGTCGCTGCTGGTTTCTCTGGTACTTTTCTTTCGACTACTGGTGCAGGGGCTTCCGGCAGTGTGACTCTATGTAGCTCTCGCTCACTGATTGGAATTTTGTCTACTGTGCTATGGCCTGGCTTGAAAGCTGATATAGGTGACGATTTAATGACTGTAGTAGTTATTGGCTGATATGGAGCTGGTTTCAGTGGCTTTTCAATGAATCGCCGTTCTGCAAGAAGTTTCACAAATATATTAGCTTATTCTTTATAAGGCTTTTATATAGACATGCAATGAAAATTAAATCAATGTACCTCCGGAATGTAACAGATCATGGGCCAATTGCTCTTGCTCCTCGGTTTCTCCAGAACCTGCAATATCGAAACATGTCAACAGAGTCCACAACTATTATTGTTAAATAGCTCTTCCATAGGATTCACGCAAATGAACTTACCTTCGACAATGACAACACAGCTAGTCTCGTCAGTGCCATGACAGTTAGTGGCGACGCATTTGTATTTACCGCTGTCCTCGGGTTTGCAGTCAACAATTTCCATTGTGACAACTCCATCCGAGCATGTCATAGTGTATTCGTATTTGGAAAGTTCTTTGCTGTTCTTGTACCACTTGACTGTAGGTGTTGGTTTGCCGCTCAAGCAGCACAGCAGTTTACAAGTGTCTCGGGCTTGCATAACACGGGGACGAAGCAGGAAGGTGAAGTCTGGCGCAGATTCTTTCGTTTCCATCCAGAAGTGATAAGGTAGTGGCTCGCGCCTACGAACTGGTTGGTAGGCTTCTGGTCTGTATGGTGGTACATCTTTAGGTAACGCTGTAAAAGAACAACATTAATAATGTTTATAAGGAAGATGGACCCTTTAGAGTTGCAAGGAAGATTATCTGTGCATAAAGTAAGGTAAAATGTAAGATTATTCATTTTATTAAAATAAAAATTGTATTCTGTATACTCACGTTGGACGTTCAAGAATACAACCTCCTCGCGATAACCGTAATGATTTTCAGCTCTAATAATATACTCTCCTCTATCTTCTAATTTCACCCTATTTATAACGAAGGTATAATCGTCTCCGATGTAACGTTTCATGAATTTCACAGATTGTCTCAGTTCCGTGTTATTGCGATACCACGTGAGTACAGCAGGTGCTATCGCAATCACACGGCACGTAAATTTGACACTTTGTCCCTCGTATGCAAAGGCACTTGTAGGCTTAATAACAAATCTCGGAGCCGCTTGCCGACGATCTACAAAGCAAATGTTAGTCAAAATGTGTCATTTATATTTAGCAAATGTTTATTTCATACAGCTTTCGTCTTGGGCTTACCGAACGTGGTATCTTGAATTTGGTATTTCTCTATCAAAAGTTTTCTTAACGAGGAATACTCGGCTAGGCGACCAATAGGTAGGACATACTTCTTCCAGTCGTCATACTTAGCACGAATTCTATCTCTGAAGTTAATGTATCTACTAGTATTGATGACCTTAGTCTTCTGACTAGAATCTCCCGTTAACCAAGCATGTACTAAGCATTCATGAGCAGTCATTCTCTTCCTGCATTTGACGTAATTTACTCATGAATAAATTAATTCATAATTTATTGTTTGTTTATTTATTCAGTTTTGCTACTTACTCTTTGTTCTTAACAAGTAGTCTTCTAATGAAGTCTTTAGCCTCTTCGGAAACTTCCCGGAATGCTTCCTCGTCAAAGTCCCAATCGCAAGCTTTGACGTTCTTTAGGGTCTCGATGTCATTATCACCGGCAAATGGTGAGAGACCACTCAACCTGTATTCATGTAAAAAAGGAGTTTCGTTTTCAATTATAATAATTATAGGTTTAAGTTATAAAAGTATATATATATATATATATATATA
>UELV01148850.1:0-36074 GCA_900490015.1 Megastigmus stigmatizans | reverse complement strand
CACGCACACACACACACACACACACACACGCACGCACGCACGCACGCACGCACACAAGAGCGCATTGATACGCGTGCCATTTCCACGACCTGTTTAGTTTACTCATATCGAAAAGTCTCGTCATCGCGGACTGTACATATTCCTAGAGTGTTTCATTTTACATCGCTGCAGTCGATCGACGATAGCTGCCTATATATATACGGAAAAATGTGTGTCTCTTTTTGTCTGCAGGAATGAATGAGAGTCAGAGAGAGAGAGAGAGAAAGGGAAAAGCTCTCGATGTGGCGCTGTTCTTTCTGGACGAATCGCTCCGCCGGGAATTGAATCGTCGATGCGAAATTTTCAATTTTCCATGCCTGATTGCACACACGAGCTATGTGTCTATGTTGTTTTTGGGTATAGACGGTGCAGAGTCAGGCAACAGCAGCACCAGACCGGTGCTACACTCGCGGAGGATCCGTTGGCCTTTTGCCCCGCTTTTTTTCCTCTCTCCCTCTCTCATCTCTGTATACCGATTATAGCCGAGTTGATGTGCTCGCGCCGAGGGATAACTGGGAATGGTTCCTGTCGATTTGCCGCGAGGAAATGAGTGCAGACCGGCTGCTAATTTGCTCTTTCAGTTTTCGAGTGCGAACAGTTGTTTTCCTGTCGCTGTTGATAATTGCGACGAATATTGTGGATGGAGAAGAAAGGCTATATGTAGTTAGGCTAATTAAAAACGGTTATGAACCAAAAATTGATTCATCAATTATTATCGTTGACCTCAAATTATTTAATAATAATACATTGTATTTTAATCACGATGAATCATTATAGCCATTTATTATCTATTTTCAAAGCATCTTAAGAATTAAATTTCGAATGTAAGCTCCTCGCTGCACATATATCGCCTCCACTTATAATCTTCACCCTTCGTTAACTCGCGTCCCATCGTTCGAGTTATCGAATTCCTTTAAAAGGCCACTTTAGCCGAGGTGCAGCAGAGCCGATGCAGTACCCAATATCGTGACTTCGCGCTCGAGAGGCTCGATCGATCTCCGACCTCTCGAATCGTATAAAACCTTCTCACATCCTATACGTATATATATATAGATACATATATAGGTTCCTCCGTCGGCATTTATGTGTCACATTAAGATTTCATCCGAAGGGTCAATAAACCGAGTTGCTCGCGCGCCTGACCCGTTGTTGTCGACTGCCTGCCGTTAAAGAGTCGCGAGTAATTCTCGAGAGTCGGTTAAATCGATTTCTCGGTAACAAAAAAAAAGTGTTGCCCTCTCTCGCGAAAAGGGAGATCGAGCCATAAGTTCTTTCTTCAAATTATTGCTGGATGAGCGAGAGAGAGAGAGAGAGAGAGAGAGAGAGAGAGAGAAAGAGAGAGAGAGAGAGAAAGAGAGAGAGAGAGAGAGGGGAAGAAGAAAGAGTTGTACGCGGGGTAGAAGTTTAAGCGAAAGTCTGTAGAAGGAGGAATTGGAGCAAAAAATAGTGAGGGAGGTTATGAAGGGGAATGAGAAAAAACACGAAAGATAAAGAATAGAAGAGAATTGAGTGGGAAGGAATTTAAGGCATATCACGAATGAACGGGAAATGAGGTAGATCGGGAAAATATTGCATTTGATTGAATGAGCTCGAACGCTCTGCAATAAAAAGAAATGTCATTGTTTTTTATGGAACTTTTTTGTTCGAGAATTTATTCATCGTCGCTTCTCAAATCTATACTTGCGTACTATTTAAGGTTTTTTCCTTTACTGATTGCGTTCGTTTATTCATTAGAAATCTGGATTTTAGACGATAATTCTTAAACTATAATGTATACTTTGAGTGATTCACAAAGTTTAAATGCACGGTTTTCCGATGCTCTAAAGTTATCTGTTCTCCACTTTGGCAGTATTAAAAAAAACTTTGAGGAGAACAATATCGATTTTACTCCCTCTATATGAAGAATGCAAATGACCCCAAACTAAAAGTGTAACAATGTAACAGTTCACAACAGTTTCTCTCGAACATATTAAATTCCTTTGCCTGCAAAAGTAAACTGCAATACAGTTACATTTCCCAAGGAATTTCTTACCAAATCATGCAATGTTCTAAACAAACATATTATACTACTTTTATTCAAAATAAATTTTTGTACCAATATTGCTATTATGCAAATCTGACCTTATAATTACTTTTTCTATCACGACAACAATAAACTCTCTCTACCAGCAGATGAACTATTCCACTTCCAAAAACTTGCACGAATTTCATCAAATATTACTTATCAACCTGAATCTTACAAGCGCACAAAAGTTTTAATTGGACGATGGAAAAATTGATAACTGATTCGTAGAGTTGGCTCAGCATTTCTGTTAATAACGTTAATCATTGGGAGAGAGAGCGAGAGAGAGAGAGAGAGAGCGACGAGGAGGAGGCAAGTGCTCTCGAAAGTTGCGACTGTCACGGGGGTTAACAATAAAACTTTATTGTTGCACAGACAAGTTCCATAATTACTATTTATTCAAAAGAATCGGCTAGACAGGCAGAGAGGAGGGGAAGAGAGCTTTCACGGCGCAGGAGCTTTTAATTAATCGTAATTGTGAGCTTGGTGCCAATCTATGATAAAGCGCTGCAGCGGGCACTAATTAATCAAGCTGTTTTCTCGCTATATTGCGCAAAGTACTGACACAAACAGCATTAAAAAGCCGACGGCACACTTTTTTTTCCTACATACATATAGTAAATCCCTCGGTTGTATAGGAAAATGACGAATACACTCGATCTTCTTTTAGCTTTCGACACGACACGATACGCAAACGGCACTCTCGGTAATTAATGAGCGCTTAACCAACGATCGATCCTCTATCTCTTTCTCTCTCTCTCTCTCTCGCATCGTCAGCTCTTTTGCACGGGAGACATCGTATATAAAGAGGTGCGAGTGGGATATATCGATCAGAGTAGAGAGAGAGGAAATTTTCGTTCCAGGGGCTGCCGAATTATGCATGAGTGTCGCATTGTTGATGCGTCCGATGCAATTGCAGGCGCGTGGAGAACGAGGCAATTCCTGCACGGAGAGAAATTTTATATAGAAAGTAGTCGGATATTCATTGTGAGAAATTATTACAATACTGGAATTGTGATGCTATCGCAGACTGTAATCTTCGTACTAGATTTGTTCGATTTGTCGATAGTACGAAGACATCGACAAATGTTTCCAAAACCAGTATTGTAATTTTTATAATTTAGAAATAAAGCGTAAAAAAGTTTAAAATTTTAAAAAATTCCGAGACTTCTCGTGATTTTTACTTTGGCACTAGTAAGCTTTGGTATAGAATTCTGGTAAGCTTTCATAGAAATATATCAAGAATCTTCATTGTGGCAGTCGGCGATAGTATTGTCTTGTACAGTATGGTAATATTCTCCCTAAGTATTGGCGTGCTCGAGCGTCCAATACAGACCGGTCCAAAGTGCCGAAAAGTGTGCGACAAAGCGCAATAAAATGTCACTGGAGGGATAATTTATTTTCCACTTCTATCCTACTGCTTTGACCCATATCACGCGAATGACTGATTTTAAGCCAGGCTATTTTGAACGAGTCACTTCTCTTTTTTTCCCCCGATTGTTTTTGCAAGCAGAGAATGGAGTTTAATGGGGAATAGCTCAGTGATAGGGTATATATATACGCTTTTATTCGAGTTAGAGAGAGAGAAAGCATTTAACGCTCGAACGAAAAAGTAAATTGAAAAATAAAAGGATGTTGATAAGTTTTGCGTTCGGGGAAGTTTGAAAAGTCGCTTATATAGCAGAATTGCGCGCGAGTTCGTCGCACTCACTGTCGGCACACGGTTTAGTTCTCGCAGCTTAGCCTATGCAGACAATTGAAAATTAATTGTCTCTTTATTTAAACTATTTGAGCTGGATTGACCCGCAACGACTATTATACCGGGGAAATTAAATTGGAACGGTTCCGTAAGAATGTCAATAGCTTCGATACATTTTCTTCGATACTCACTTAATAATTGTTTAAAGAAGAACTTTGAATATTCGCAATTCCGATAAATCAGCGATAACATGCAGGAATTGAATTAAACTGCATTTATTAGCTGGGCGCATCAAAGTGGCGCGCGAACATATAATTTCGACGCATTGTTCGGCTTAACTCTCCGCAATTGTCGGCGTGCGGAGACTCGTCGACAGATTTCCTGATGAAGAGCCCGTGTGTATTTCATTAACCAATATAAATATAGCGAAAGAGTTAATGGGTCGGTCGATGGAATCGATTAGCTTGCAAAGCGAGAGAGAGAATGAGATCGCTGAATTGTGTGTTGGCTGCACGCATCGCTGCTATTGCATTATTCGGTAATTTCATGAAATATTATGTGCGCGCATGTCTGATTATCATCGAGGCGTACTCAGTTTCGACGCTCGTCGCGCAGGCGCCTATTACCAAGCGACACCCACGATATATTATTCGAAACGTTTTAAAACCCATTTTTGAATATACGTTATTTTGTATATTTTGAGGAAATAGATGCGACGTTTATATGCGTTAACATTTTATCCGTGAGAGGCGATAGTTGGAGACTTAATTTCGCCATTAGCATATTAAAAGCACAAGCGCGCGCAAGTGTGCAGAGGAAGTTTGGCTTGTGTTTGCGATTAGTTTTGAATGCAGCTTAATCGCGATAATCTTGTTGACAGTGCGTCACTGTGCGCAGTGCCATTACTGCTGCTGCTGCCTGGCGCTGATGCTGCTCCAAACACCTCTATATTAGCGTAGATGAAACGCCGAGCGCGTGCTACTCACTCTCTCTCTCTCTCTCTCTCTCTCTCTCTCGGCGTTTCAAGCTCAATTTCTGCCTTCATTTCTTCATTCCATGCACTTGCTCGTGTTGCTTGCAGCAGCTCGTCGCGTGTTCCTCCTTTGACTTTCATGAATATGCTGGCGTTTCTCTCTCTCACTTTATTCTGCGCTGAATTAATTTTCACCATTTTTCATGGGAAGTTAATCGACTACTACGTGCTTTGCATAATAATTCAGTTTGTTGTAATTGCACAAGTGTAACATAGTTAAAGAATATTCTGAGCATTCTATTTTTAAAGTGTATTTTTATAAAAACAGCCAAGAAAGCTCTCGCAATAAACCAAAATTCAAAGTTCAACCTCGAGATAATTCAGCCTAAGCCAATGGCTTAGCTGAACTTGCATCGAAACTATATTCCCTTTCGTGTACTTAAGCACTTGGAGGCCAAAATCTCAAGCCAATCTCTAATTTCACTCCAGTAGCAGCAGCAGGAGCCAGCCGTCTTCGCTTCTATACTCCAATAACCCGATGAAATCCCGGCACACCGAGCTTCTTTATCGAGCTTTCGCTTTGCATGCAGACCACATCTAAAGATCTGGGCGTAGCCGCGGTCAGTATATATAGAGAGGAACTTTAACCGTTCATCGAAGAGGTGACAAGTTTGCCGGTCATTGTCTCTCTCTCTCTCTCTCTTTCACTTCCTCTCTTCCTCTCTTTCCTTTCTCTTCGCTCGACTTCTCTGCATATATAAGCACACTAAAGGACACTGCAGTTGTTTGCCCTCGAGAGATATCGAACGTGGCGTTCGGCCCCGCCGCTTTTATGACGGCCGGCAGCTACATATCCAATTTGTATTCCGTAATGGATGCACACAGATGTCCTGTGTATAATAAGGTGCACGCTCGGCGTGTATAACGGTTCGACTGCACAGTGTGTAAATATCGTTGGATTATAGTTTTTCTCGGAATGTATGTGTATGTACAGGTCGAGGGACGAGCGTTTGTATCTATATCTCTCTTTTACTTTTTCCGTATATGTATATAAATTGGCGAGTATGGGGCCGGTGCTTTGTGCGCGAACGTTAGTTTTGCGCGCGCGATCCTGGACGGTGATACAACCGGGGGGCCGTGTGGCGGCTCTCGCTTTTGCCTCTCGTGCGCGCGACGAGGAAAAAGTATTCGCGACTCAACTGGCAGCGTATAGTTTTAGATGCCACACTGAGATCTGACACATATCTTTATGTGCTGCGGCGGCGGCAGCGGCTCTGACGCTGCTCTCGTTGTACACTTTTTAGAAAAATACCGTCGGATGTGTATAGTAATATATAGTATAAATACACACTATTTAGTACGTGAAAGATGAAAAAAAAAAACAATTTTGATAAAGTTATTTTTTATTTTGTCTGTCGAATGAAATATTGATGAGAGAAAGAAGCTGTTATATATTATATGAACGTCAAACTGAATAAAGCGGAATTGGATGCATCGTGATTACCGTGACGAGCTCCGCTACTTTTATCATACTTGATTTTTCCTTTAAGAACATCAATCGCCACGTTGCGTAATGCGTACCCTAGCAACGCTATTTTCTTCTCTTTTTTTTTTGTTACCGAAACGTTGACAAATTTTAAGAGAGCAGCGAAAAGTGCGATACGGTTCGACATTGAGCGAAGCTCGACTTTGCGCGATAACGCGCATCGTATAAAAATGAAGAGGAAGAAGCATCGCTCCGTAAAAAAATAAAAATCGCTTTTTGCACCCACGACCGCTAGTATACACTTTTACAGCGTTTCGTGTTCACCACCAGCTACGGCACTTTCATCGGGGCCAGGAGAAAAAAGAAAAAGGAAAAAAAAAAATTACAAAGCCTCCAATAATTTTATCGATCCTCATAAAAACTTTGCTCGTGCGCGCGCACATATGCGATGCAACTCCCGCGCTGCGTGTTATTACACTGTATATATATACGCGCAGCAACGCGTTGCATTTCACCGATGATCCGCAATGAAAGCGCGAGCTGATTTCGCGCATTTGAAAGCCTTTCCCTCGCGGCAGCCTCTCATCACGCGTTATATACATTTGTTCGAGTAACAATAGCAACTCGGTGCTGAATTCGCGCGATACGCTGCATGCATGCGCGCGTTCAATCCATGGGATCATCTTAATAACCCCCCCGCGTATAATATGGCCGCGTGCGCGAACAAATGGGACGATTCACGCCACGAGTGCCAGTGCAGCTTTTAAATGATAAGGTATATGGCGCTGCCGAGTTGCTTTTGTTTTGCTCGCTATAGTATAGGTGCACTCTCTCGTTTTTTATATTTTGGTTTAGACGATGTGAATTTGTGCGCAAAATTGGGACGTTCTTTTTAGCGAGAAAGTATGTTTTTGTGTAGGGATAAAACTTAATTGTCGTATAGTCGTAATATTTGAAGAATTTAAAAATTTGGAGATATAAATATACTAGCATTCATATTTATAAAAAAAAACAAATAATAATGGATTTTTAAGCTATACATGGGAAAAGTAACGACTTGAATCTGCAGTGAAAGTCGTTAAGCTGCACAACAAATAGAAATGAAGAGCATTTTTGTCGTATACCAGGTCTCGTATATACTAAGAAATCGACTTTCCGTTTAAACTAAATGACAACAGCGTTGCAGACAAGGCCAATTTATAGAACAGAGATCGTGCCGCGCTCTCAATGAAACTGTCAAATTGCATTTGCAATCACAAAAATACCTCGTAATTGCAGAGAGTCTGGCCCCGGCCATTCTCCCTCAATCCGCTGCAATTTACAGTAGTTCCTTTCCTCCTCTCTCTCTGTCTCTCTTTCTTCTCATGACATCGTAATGGGGTTAGAAGGAACGAAGTTAAGGGAAAATTCACTTCCAAGCTCACTTATCTACGGTACCGAGTGGAGGCGCCGAGCGCTAATGTCGCGCGCCCCGACGAAATGAAATTGACCCATCGTCGCCTCCGCTCCCACTGCCGGGGGGAAAACATCGCACGCCGTCGCTCGCTCGCTTCCTCTTTCTTTATTCCTATCCTATATATATATATACATATACCTAACCGTTCTAGCGACTGCGCGAATCGTTAAAGCGCGTCGATTGCATGGGAGGGAATCGTTTACCGGTGTAATTCCGATTTCCAGTGACTTTTCGATCTCTTTCTGCCCGTGTCCTGTCGAATGATTAATTCGGATTATATAAGAAAAAATTTATCAGGTTTTCTATATGTCGAGTTTATTTTTGGAAATTGAAAATTTATGGTATTCGGAATAGTCGGTAAGAAAGATGCGGTGCATGAAGATTTTTAGAAAGCACGAGTATGAAAAGTTTTTATCACTGACTTTTCTTTTTTAGTACGACGAGTGACAGTGAAATCTTCAAAACGTCAGTTCATTGTCTGCTATTAGAATATTAAACAATAGCTCGTTAAACTGTATTTTAACACAGATAGCGCCAGCTATTAGCATATTTAACGGTATACACCTTCTCGATCGACTTTCAACAAAAAATTCCTATCGATAACTCTTAAGTATAGAAATACAACAAAAACGTAAATTATTCATTGTTCATTTATAGATCCTAAAATAATCTAGCGTTTTATCGTGGAAATACATTATAAGTATTATGTCACTCGAGGTAGGGAAGCGCAATTTTCTTCCTTTCACACTCAAGAAACTTGCGAGCTAGTATTATTATCGCGAGGATGACGAGTCTCGATTCACCGGCGCCTCATAGCTAGCGGCGCATTGTTTCACGTTTTTAGCGCGTCGAGAGCGGACGTCGGTTGACGGCTATGACGATCAACTTCCTGCCGGTGGCGCGTCTATATATCACCGATAAAAGCACCCGACGTCCATGCTACTGCACTTCTTAAGAAACACCGTCTTCCTCTCAGGAAAGCGTTTAGACGCGAGAGAGACTTGAGAGTGAATATTACAGCACTTTTATCGCTCTTTTTTTTTCTAACTTTTTCTACAAAACGTTCGCTCGCTCAATGTTTACGAGATCGAAAAAAAGGAACGAAGTTAATAAATAACATTATATAGATTTTTGCAACTATACTGTAAAACATTTGTTATAAAAAAAATAAATTGAATAACTTTTCAATGACTTGTATACGATAATAATCATGGGTCTTTAGTGGAATTAATTTTAAAAGTACACGTGTATATAAGATTCACGACTACCTGTCTTACTCAGCAAATATAATAATCTCACCTATATTATCGATTGTTCCAGATCCAAACGAAGCGTGAGCTGTTCTTCAAGGGCGAGGGCGGCGCGATAACGTCGCCCCCGGGCGTGCCAACGGTCCCCTCGGTCCCACCGCCCCAGCCGCCCAATATCAATTCCTCCTCGGCTGCAGCCGCAGCCGCCGCCGCAGCTAACAACAGTACCCTGGTAAAAAATTAAGGCTATTGTATATGTAACATATTATACCAATGTTTAAATAAATAAATAAATTAATAAATAAATTTATTACTAAGTAAAACAACAATACCAATCTTGATTTTGACGAGCCATAATTTATTTAAATTTATTTAAATGGTCATCTTCAGGGCACAAAAATGTGTTCAGTAGAATTTTGAACTGTCACAACCTATAAACATAAAAAGCTCTTTTGGAAAAGTCAAAATTTCAGTCTTAGCTCAATCTCACTTTGACTTACATCTCTTTCTGAGATGCATAATTTAAATTCGAGTGAATGCCAAGAAAATCAAGATGGGTGTTGTTGTTTACCTAGACATAAAGTTGCACGAGTAATTAACGTCTATTAATAAAATTAATTTAGTTATGGCACAATTTCCACCTTGCAATATTAGCGTATTTATTTAAATGTATTGTAATTGTAAAACGTTTATTTTTAAAGTTAATTAATCGTTGTACAATGTACTACTATGAAATACATTGGATTATTGTGTTCGTGGAGTTGAGGTTAGAAACCCAGTCGTGGTGTCACGCGCTTACCATAATATAGGCATATAATACGACATATTACGCTAAAAAAAATCTGGGCACTAGTTAGTCAAGCGGACATAAACTATGGTGTATTTTCTAAACCAGGGCAATAGCACGACAGCGACGACGACGACGACGACGACGCAGTTAGCGTCGTCAGGTCCGACAGCCACGGCTCCCCCAAACGCACCTTCGAAGCCCCGGCTGCCGGCCAGCCTCAGCCAGACCGACTCGTCCGAGGACAGCAATAAGCGCGAGTCCTCGAGGCAGGCCGAGATCAGCGCTAAGGAAGCTGCAGTTGCCGCTGCCGCTGCCGCCTTGGCCGTTGCACCGAAGCCCGCACCGCCCACCAAACCCAAGGAGCTCGATGGCTATGTGGGCTTCGCGAATCTCCCCAATCAGGTGTACAGGAAGGCCGTCAAGAAGGGCTTCGAGTTCACCCTCATGGTTGTCGGTACGTATAACTATATACATTTATTGATTCGATTGTTCGTGCTTGTGGTCGAATCGAGAAAGATGCTTTTCGTTTGGCTGATCGATCGATGACGTAGTTTGGGTGGAACAGGTTTCATTCGAACAAAGGAAGTAAATCAAAGGCCACGCATCATTGATCAAAGGGCATTTTTCGTTATGGCGATAAGTGGAGGTTTGCTTGATTGTTTTAAATAAATTCTACGATTGACGACAGAGATAAAAATTATACAAAAGTTTTTCATTAGAGGTGTAAAATAAGCATTTAAAAAAACCGATAGTAGAAGATATAGTGGACTTGCTCATTATCGTTCGCGCGCAATAACAATTCCATCGAGTAAAAATTCTTCGGTGCGTCCGCGCGCACTCAGCAAGAAAAACATATTTTTCTGCTCACAAAGAATATCTTACAGTTGTACATATGGAATATTCAATTGTCTGACGGCACACAATAAAAGTCATATATACCGATAGATAGAAAATGTTCAATTCAAAAATTATTTTTAAATTTTAATTAATATCGAGCTTTCATTACACATATAAGCTTTTCGCTTTATTCACGGTATAATCTATATATCGAAGGATTGTTTTGAATGCAAGCGGCAGACGCTCGGCCACCGGATACTTTTAAATACACACTCCCCTACATTGATTGACGTAAAACCAATGAGAAATGGCTGCGACGCAAAATCTTCTCTGTCAATTTTCGCGGCATACAATCGGTCGACAGAATATATATATATACAGTGCAGGATTAAATTTAGATGCATAATAAAAAGAATTGTTATAAAAAAAGAAAACCGTACATCAAGGATAAATAACGCTACTCGCAAAAATGGTCGTCTTTGTACATAGCAATGATAATATATTGGGCACCACTGGCCCCGTGGCACAGCACCGGGTGACAGCAGCTGGTCGAATCACCGAACGCCTCCATCTGTCGCACATGTGCGTTGTTGTAGTTTCGAGTCAAATTCAGTAGCCGCATATACGAACACGCCTCGCAAACTAAAGACGAGAGACTCGCTTTCTTTTCTCCTTCTTATACATTCGTTCTTATACCTATATATATACACCTCGAGTTGTGCGCATTGGCACGAGCTTATTGTGACTATATAGTTTGAGAATTCCTGTTTTCGTTCTTAGCCGCGCGTGTATATGCGTATTCTCATTGTGTCTATACTATTCCTCGGCTCTGACGTTTACGTTGTCACTTAATCCATGTGTATAGGCAAAAGTCAAGTCGACTATGCGCGCTACGCTGATTCATTGAGTGCGAATGCCCAAGTAGGAAAACTGGATATTGCCGTTTCTTCCGCGCGTGTCTGTGTACATATTAAGTCGACCCGACGACTAGCTCGCGATCGATGATCTTGTAATCTTGTTACACTAGTGTTTTCATATTAATATACATTGGTTCGTCTGGCCTCGTATTATTATTATACTAATTATAATTTCTATAGTAATTCGTTAAGCGCTTTATTTTTACTGCTTGTATTACTGTATATTTTACTTCTTCTACTTAAACATCATCTTGCAAAGTATACCTTATCTTTTTTTTTCATTTCTTTTTAGTTATAAATATATCGAATGTTCATCAGGGTCTTTAACCCCGAGTTTTACTTGGAGACGAAAGAAGAGAGACGATTAATCAGACGCTCGGAGGCGCGCGATCGGAATGGTATACGCGACCAACACCACAAAAAAAATAAAGGAAACCACCGAGCCTATATAAGACACACTCATCGTAATGTTATGCTTCCGAGAGATGCACGCTTTATATTCGATGAGTAAAACAAAAAGGAGACTCTGAACGTGTCAATGGGAGCGTATTTTTATCGCCGAGATATGCGCGCATCTTCCGTACCGCAGTATAGCCAACGACGCTGTAAAAGTGAAACTCGCTTTCTGTAATATATACAGAATATGTCTTACATTTAGATAACGCGAACGTTCGTGATTGTGGTAAATGTGGGTATTTGAACTAAAAGCACGTCGTTATGCGTCTGCATAATGATAAAAGCGCATTTTCTACTTATACAGTTAATTTTGATAATGGACGAGTATAGAGAATTGTTTTGTACATAGGATTGTAGAGGAGTCAAGTTTTACGAAAACATTCTTTCTCAATGCTCATTTTCAAATTCCACAAGCTACGCTAAATCGAAATTAAACATCCGTAATATAACAACGACGGCGCATATCTAAGAGACAAGCCGCTTTCCAACGCGTCCACAGATATTATATACGCGATAAAAAGTTTACGTCCTGTACACCACCGCAACAGCGTAAGGAGAAGTGTAAAAAAGGCTCGCGGGTTGCGTCTTGTATAAAAGGGCTTATTAATAGCTCGTCTCTGGTATTCGCGCGGCTGCAAATTGGCCCGTCGCTTAAATATCGCCTGCAGTATACATATATAATATCCCCCCGCGTACACCACTCTATAAAACTCGTCTCCCACTATATTACACTGCTCGCAATTTCGTCGAGTGTATTTACCACTTGGCAAAGAAAAGTCGTATATAACGCGATTGCACACGGAACCCTCCGAGTTTGAATCCGCAAACTCTTTTGTGCGCCATCGTCGAGGGGCTTCTTGCCACACACACACACACACACACACGGATACACGCGAGTGCAACTGGTGTTGCTTCTTTATTTTTTTTTTATTCGCAAAGGCACGCCACACCGCAATGGGCCGATGGCCTCTCGCTCGTGTGCCGCACACGCAGGCATTTATTGTGTATCGGGGAATCGCGTTCCTTTGGGTTTGTTATATTATAGCCGACGATCGGAGAATGTTTGTGGACTCGATCCCCGGATTGTTTTGGAATTTCTCGCAGTTTCCGATCGCCGCTGCCGCCACGGGATGCCTGCGGAAAAAAAAGGAACTGGATGCGGGCAACGAACGAGGCCTTTTGTTTTCATTGCGCTTATTTGGCGAATGCGAGCGCGTTGGTTTCGTTTGTTGATTGTGCAGTGGACGCGAGCCGATCGGTATTTCTTCCGCCCCGAATCACTAACACACTCCGTTTCACGAGTTATATAGGCGTATACGTATGTTGTTATTGTTGTTGGGGAATTTTTTTTGTGCGGATTGTAGTGCATGTTGTGCAAAAGTATAAGTTGGCGTGTCACAATGTAACCGTGATGAATAATTGATGCTTCGAAGGTGTGATATGGTACGATTACGTGTCTTTGAGCGATTAAGCGACGCGTGCATAGTTTAAAGTTTGTCAAAACTTGACTGAAAACCTTACTGTTGAAATTTCTAATTTCACGCTATTGTCATTATCAAAATTAGGAAATACTCGTATACCGAGTTCGATGAACTAAACAAACTCTTTATTGCTTATATTCTTATCGATTTACGCAATTATTAATAATCGAATTTTATGCACTATTATAATTGAACCGAATTAACGATTTACAAAAGTGTCTATGTATAACAAGGATCTTTCGATTCGACAGGTGAATCCGGCCTCGGCAAATCCACCATGATAAACTCGCTGTTCCTCACGGACATATACTGCGCCGAGCATCCAGGACCGAGTCTAAGGATGCAGAAGACAGTGGCCGTGGAGACGAGCAAAGTCCTGCTCAAGGAGAACGGAGTCAATCTCACGCTGACGATCGTCGACACGCCCGGATTCGGCGACGCCGTAGACAATAGCAATTGGTGTGTATTATATGTATACATAGACTGGCTGCAGTTTCTGATGGTTCTCGCGCGCCGAACAATCGACGCATTGATTTCGATACTTCCTACTCTCGGGCTTTGTCTCGTAATTATAGCGAGATCTCGCGCGTTGTGAAAGGACGACAGTGGGAATTCGAAGGGTTATTTTAGGTTGCGACGATTTAGTTGTTTGCAAATAACGGGCGGTGGAATTTGATTTTTAAAAATCAATCATTATCGTACAGTAAATATTTATATTTTTCCAAGAACTCTGTAATTCTACCTATTAACAAAAAAAAAAGACATGTAAAGCGAAAGAAAATAGAGAGAGAGGAGAAATGAATTTGTAATTGTCATTTTTACAGCTGGCATCCGGTGATCGACTACATCGAGAACAAGTACGAGGAGTTCCTGAACGCCGAGTCACGTGTGATAAGACGCCAGATACCCGACAGCCGTGTCCACTGTTGTCTGTACTTCGTCGCGCCCTCGGGCCACGGCCTCAAGCCCCTCGACGTCGAGTTCATGCAGCGGCTCCACGACAAAGTCAACATTATACCCGTCATTGCTAAGGCCGACACCATGACACCCGACGAATGCGCCTATTTTAAGAAACAAGTACGTCGACTTTTCTTTTATTTTCGTTCGCAGCGACGGTTGCGGGCCACTCCCGCGAGCACGCGAAATATTTCGGCTTTAATGACGTGCACGTTTCGGCCGCGCTTTTATGACCTCTGTTGCAATGCAGATATACTTTTTTTTATCGAATCGCTACGGAAATTAAGTGCGCTTATAAATAGTTTCGTATCGATGAAATTTAGATATTGCACTGCCTTTACGATGCTCGAAATTCATAACCTATTTTTTATAGCATTTCTTAATAGTGTCTTAAAACGTTACTGGTGATTTACGAGATTTTTTCATTACATTTTTTTATCGTGTTTATTAGGGAATCGATCAAATTGTTTTAACATGAACATTATTTTTCTGTAATTTTTTTAATAGTAGGAATAATGATGAAGAAAGATGTTTTAGTACATGTCGATTTTTCCCTTTCACTGGTCAATGTATAGGTTAATATGACACGAACATTTTGCTTTCAGATATTAAACGAAATAGCTCAGCACAAAATAAAGATATATGAATTCCCGGAGACCGAGGATGAAGAGGAAAGTAAATTTCACAAAGTCCTGAGGGAGAGAGTTCCTTTTGCTATCGTTGGAGCAAACACAGTCCTTGAGCACGACGGAAAGAAAGTACGAGGTAGAAAATATCCTTGGGGAGTGGTAGAAGGTTTGTATTTCAATATTATTTTACTCAATATTAAACAGTTCGTCAAATGGGTCTCAATAGTAAATCCTCTTTTGTTTTGTTCATGTTTTATCACGTAAACTATGAGCGGCGAATTAAAATTTAAATACTGAAGACTATTCTGAAATTATAAATAATTTTAATGCATGCTAATAATAAATAAATTGATAAAAAAATTTACTTGGTCATAGTTAATTACCGCTACTATAAGAAAAATTCGTTTGAAGTGAACCACGGGCTGACACAGAAAGTAAATGAAAATGATAATAATTCAGTATATCTTTAAAACTCCGTTTTAAGTTGAAAGACAATAATGTAAGACGTTTATTTGATTTTTAATACAATTGTTTGTACTTTCTTTACAGTTGAAAATTTGGAACATAACGATTTCATTGCTCTTCGAAACATGATCATTCGAACGCATTTACAAGATTTGAAGGATGTAACGAATAATGTTCACTATGAGAACTTCCGATGTCGTACCTTGGCAGGCCTTAGCGTTGATGGCAAGCCCACGAGGGTGTCAAATAAGTAAGCAAATCATAATAATACTTCTACACTTACGAATAAAACAAAACATTGCATCTATTTGTACATCATTTAGAGCAAAATAGCTTTCACTCTATTTTGATCGTTACATAAACAGATTAAAATACATCTTCAGTATCGATGCTTATTGATTTTGCATTAGGTTAGTGCAATGGCAAATTATCTTAATAATTTATCTGAGTTAAGATCTGGAGCTGTCGTTGATGACAATAGGAAAGCTTATTTGAATTAATTTAGGAATGAAAATATTTTTATTACAATTTTTATTAAACGAACAAAAATAAAAATAAACAGGAGGAAAAGCTTGTGCATGCAAACTGATCAAAGGAAAAAAAAAGATTTGCTGTCGTTTAGCCTTTCTAGATGCACTTTTCTTTTCTCAAAAACAATCAGTTCCCTTTTGTTAGATGTTAAAGTGTTGCTAATTGCTAACATATCATAATAACATTCTAATAAATATTTCACGTTGGTCAGTTTGTGCCCTCCTGGAGTGATGAACAGTTTCATGATGGTGTGGTAAGTTTACTTAAGGCTAAAACCCTGTAATACAGTTTTGTGTGCACAAGTCTTGTATATATGTATTCAATAGAACTAGATGATCTTATGTAGATTACTAGGGATATCTACTATATATGTTCAATTCAAGTTCATTGACAGTTTTAATCGAAATTTGTTTATATATTTTGTACTTTTTGTCCCACTTACCCCTATGTATTTAGAATCTGCACGATAGCTAAATTAGTAAGAACCGAAATACTTATCTAAAACAAATTTTTTCTTCACGATGAAATGTGAATTAGAAAGCACGAAAGCATTTTCTTTTGAAAAGCTTTGCTCTTTGCTTATTATTTTTTGAAATTCACTTAGATCCCATCACTCATCTCAAAGAAACTTGAGTTATAATATTTTATTGATATAGTTATTATATTTTATTACGTTCTCGCACCATTCTTTTACAGCTTTTTAGTACTCATCGATATCCTGACATATACCAAATCACTTTCTGTTACTGTATACAAGTCATTGAAAATTATTTGCGATATACTGTAATAACGTTTTTTATTTACTCCACAGGAATCCATTAGCACAGTTAGAAGAAGAAAAGAGAGAGCACGAAAACAAAATGAAGAAAATGGAAATAGAAATGGAACAGGTGTTTGAAATGAAAGTTCGCGAAAAGAAGCAGAAACTCAAAGATTTGGAAACGGATGTAAGTTGTCAAAAAATATTACACTTAATTTCTAACTTTTAATTCTTAATCGACATTTAAAGATGTTAGTATTGTAAATTATCTCTTGTATAATTTTTTTTTTTTTTTAAATTAATATCACGAATAATAACGACTTTGCAGTTCGTTGCTGTTTGTGACAATAATATATAACAGTAACACATTAAGAATAATTTTATTTTAGAATTTACATATTATAATATTGAAGTACATGATGATTTTTAGTGCATATTACATTGATAGCTGTTACTTGAAAATTCAGTGCAATAAATAATGAAATTATTCTTTGATAGCTTCAACGAAGGCATGAACAGATGCGGCGCTCTTTGGAACAACAGGCAAAAGAACTTGAAGAAAAGAGGCGAGCCTTCGAATCGGAAAGGTCCGGATGGGAACAACAGACTGGTCACAGTATTGAAGAACTACGACGACGAAGTCTTGAAGCTAATTCAAAAGAGTGAGTAGATATTTCCCTTATTTCTTTATCTTAAAATCAGTATTCTCTTAGTATTTTCTTTCTATCGGTGATAGTTCTTTATATTACTGGACAAGAATTATTTTTATAGTTTACTTGTAGTGATTGATAAATTAATTGTAAAGTCTTTAATATACAGTCAAATTAATGTTGTTATCAAGAGATTATTCTTCTTGTTTTTGTTCTTTTTTAAGTAATTTAGAGAACCCCTATTATCTCTAATAGAGAAGAGGTACATACTGCTTTAATTAGAGGAAATTACTAATAATTAATAAACTAGATCTATTAGAGCACAATTGCCATTGTAGAGTTTTGTTATAGGTGACATTAAGAAAACATCACAAATTAAATCCTATTCATTTTTACAATCATTATTTTTATGCTGAACAGCACCGTTTTTAAGCACAGCTTGAGCTTTTAATTTATTTTTAAACAGCAGTAATATTATTTGCACATTATACAGCATCATAACATTAAATTTTTTTATTTCCACGAATTTCTCATATCATTTTGTAAATTATCATCATGATTTTATTTTTTTAAAGCAACCAATTACGATTTTAGTCCGAAGAGCAAGGTCCTTATTTTTAAAAGAACAGTTCACGAACATCTTCCTTTGACTTTCTTATATCTTTAAAAGCATGTTGTAGATATTTTCATTATTTTCTAAAAAGCAAGTTTTGTGAATGCGTTTTCGGTGGTTTTATTTACTTCTGATTTAATTAACTTTTGAATGAAAAATAATAATTTTTTTTTTTACATTATATAAGTAGAGGCTGTTTTGAATCATGTTTGAAATCAAGGCTGTACACCTATGATGATTAAATTGGTTGGAAGTGAGTATTTTTAAGTTCGTAAAACATTTGTTACGTGTTTTGTGAACATTTGTTACGTGTAATGGTATATTCTATTCGTTGTTCATTGGAATCATCACAACAGTATTAAAAAAATTTCGGCTAAGTTGTATAAATATTTTTATGATCACTAATAACACAATAACTTAGTATTTACTTAATTTGAAGTTAATTTTTGTATATAATTAAATCAACTAAAATATTAAAAAAGAAAAGACTGATCATCAAATATATTGATTATATTTTCATTCAGTTGCATTTGTCACAATTTGGTTTCACAATAATTAAAACCTCACATTCATTCATTCCGTGTCGAGATACTAAAGTTTGTCATCAATGAAATATCATCAAAGTTGTATGGCCTCGAGTGATCATTAAAAGCAGCTTTCAATATTAGAGTAAGTTTGCTGGAATGAGAGTCTAGTCGCCTCCGTGTTTTTTTTTGTGAGTGACCGTGTGCATCATAACGCTTGCGTTTTCTCCTTTTTTTTTTTATTTAATTCTTCCTTCTTCTTTCTACTATCTGTCCGTCTGTTTGTTGTGTGATATGAAAACAATATCGGGGTGTCCCTGATCTCTAGGACGGGATCCGTGTCGTCCGAGGGCTCCGGCGGTGGCGGGGGTACGTTGCGGGGTGCTCGCGGCATAGGTAACCTCCTTCGCCGGCACACCAGTTTCAAATCGCCACAGGAGCATTCCATGCCGATACAGCAGCTTGTCATACAGCATCCCGAGCACCCTTAGTAGGATTATTTGTCCTCAGAAAAAAATATATACATAACACGGTGAAAAGTGAAGCGCGAGGTTTATCCTGGTTAGAAAATCAACTTGAAGGCAAATTATATTTTCAATCGATATCCAAAGGAAATTATTAAATCGTTCGTATTGGGAAAATGTTTCGTAAACCGGAAAGCTGCATCTTACGGTCTAGACGAAATTCGTGTCACGAAAGGTAATTTTTAAAAAACTTAAAAGAGAATGTAATTCTTGAAAATAAAGAGATAGTAAATTGTAAAAGTTATCAAAATACAATTTAACTTGAGTGAAGAAATGAAGCTTTTTAAGTAGATTATAAAAGTAATTAATCACTGTCATCCCTGAAAAGTAAAGGGTAAATTCTAAATGAGTATTTCATATAAGTGTGTACGAATCCGCGAACTCATTCCTGAGTTACCTTTGTTTTGCATCATAAAATTCTAAATATCAACAAAATTTATTGTAAAGATCTTTTCCTTCATACAAATCTCTGATAATTTGTAATTAATGCATTCGATAATTTTTTCTAACCAGAAAGCCACCTGCGTAAAAAAGACTTTCTTCTTTCTTTTTTTAAGATTGATAAAATTGATGTCTTCAGTACCTTCTAACTTTTGTAAATTTAAGTTATGTTGACCGACAGTCGATAGAACAGTAATGTCATACTCGCGTAAAAGTCAATCTTTTATTCGACAAACTAATGTCTTTGTCTTCTGATTTTTTGTAAAATTACGCCATGTCATTACAAATAGTATTAGATTTAATAATAACAACCGCCATAATTTTTTGCATTTGCCTTTGCCATTGTATTTAATGGGATGTGAAAGCTATGTAAAAGCGACTGGTACTAACAAAGCACATTATCTAGAACGTAACTAACGATATTGCAAAATTTATAATTTAAAAGTAATCTGTACAAAAGAAAACAATAAAACAAAACGGAGTAAACGCGTACAGAACTTGCGAAATTGAAATTCGTCCAATGCATTCTAAAAAAAAAAACATTTTTGGATTCATTAATAATTAGCACCTAACACATTAACCATTTATAAATAATAAGAAATCTTTCACATCCCCTTAACGAGTAGTCTGATTAACCTTGTCATAAAACGTCGATTTGCAGTTGAGAGAGTGCCGCTAGATAAGTCGCAAGAGAGAGTAACGAAACTAATTGTCGCTGCACATGATTTTTTTTGTTTTTGTTTTTTTTTTTCATTTTGATATGCGTGCTATCATTGTTTCGATGATTTTTCGTGTGAATCATATCGATAATTATTCGGACAACAGTTGTGTAACGAAATTCGTTTAGAAGCTAGAGAGATAACTTAGAGGAATATAAGTCAAGGTTTCAAGAGTCAGAAAGTATTTTGTCATATTTTTTAACACGACGAAGTAGCCGTAGGTGTGGCGTATACATTATATAGCAAATATTTAAGAGAGAGAAAGAGAGAGAGAAAGAGAGAGAGAAAGAGAGGAATTGTCGCTCTCAATGTATGTTATAAGTGGCACTTTATTAACCAAGACCTAGTTAAGCCTATAGCGTGAATCTATTCACGTGTTTGTACGCGTTGCGACTTAACGAGTGAGTTCGTTAGAACGTTCCTAGGATATATACATGCATAGAAAGATATATAGAGATTATATATAAAGTCGAATACACACGCACACGAGTACATTTAATTGTAAACTTTGAGCAAGCTGTCCGCTTGGTCCATTCCAATGTCTTCTTGGATATATTTAATTTCATGAATCTCGCAATAATCTTTTTCTTTCCTCCAAGAAGACGCGCGCGGCGGACAACATGTCAGAAGTTAAAACGCAAAACGAGAGATAAATAAGGGATTGTAGATTTCACTTTATCAGCTAAAACAGTGAAAGGAGTTGTTAATTTCCATTATTAGGAACAAAGAAGAACCATTTTTTTTGCAAATAAATGTAATGCTTTCTTACGATAAAACTTACTAACCATTATTTTTTTCGCCCTTCACGCATTTCTCTCCATGCTTATACTCATTTTTCCAGCAATGGGAAGTCCTCAAAGGAAAAGTTTGGATCCGAAAAACATTTTCTTTGACTCAGTACAAACGTAATGTTGTCAAAAACAAAAAAGAAAGGGATAAACAAATCATTTACTTACAATGTTGTTCTGCGGCTGGCATGTGGCTTGTTGGTCGTGGCCCGTGAAAGAGAGATGTACATTTTTTTTCAAAGCATGTTTCACTATGTCCATTCAGCTGTGTTGGCATGTTTTTTTTCCTCAGTATATACTCATTCGGTGTTATGTCAAACTTTGTCTTTCATGAATCATGGAATAAACTTACATTAACAGATATGACACAATCAAGTTTTTCATTACTTTTGTTCAACTTTGAGCGCTGGCTTTGTCATCCTTCATGTCATGGTTTTTTTTCAGATAAACAAAACTTGCTATATCATCTTGGTAATACAATATATACACTCGAGTATTTGAACTGTCATTTTATTATTTGCGACAATTATCACTTCTCATCATGTATTCACACTTAACAGCTGTAAACTATTGTGGTAAAGGTGGGCTTTGTTAGTAGTTAGAATCCTGTATACTGGGTGTTTCTCTAGCATTTTTTATCATACGGATTTCCTTTTCTTAATGTAATTTAGTTCAATAAAATTATATAAAATAATCACAAAATTATTACCCTTTTATAATCTATTATGATATATTTACCTTAAATTTGGTAGGAAATATTCAAACAAGTGCAATATTCGAGGGAATTTATGTAAAAGATAATATTATATATTATTTTGATGTTTCTTACATTTCTTTGACAACGATTTAATTTGAAATTTTCGTTTTAATATGTCTTTTATTTTGTGTGAGATTTATGTAAAGTGTATTTTTTAAAGATTGAATTTAACGCTTTTCGTTTCAGTTAATTTCTTTCTAACAGTCTGTGCTATGATTTATAAAATTTATTATTTTCATACTAAAAATAAAATGTATCAATACTGACTAAGAAATTTGTGCTTAAACTGAAAGCAATGTATTGGTGAACATTTTGAAAAAATTAAAAAAAAAAAGAATAATTATAATTTCTAATGTTGTTTCCTGCACTACCGATCCATCTAATAACTGAATTTCGTAGCGTCGCGTGCTGCCATCTAAGGCGGTAAGTGCTCGCCAATTCGAATATTCCCAATTAAATACCTATATACGTAGTCCCCATCAGACAGCACACTTTAGGCGAGGCTGATTAACAAATTGCTTTCTTCATAACAATCTTTCGGTATAGCTTATTTTTAAAATGTTTAATGAAAACGCAAACATTTCTATTATTTCGTCTTATAAATAAGATTAATTTTATCATTTTGTTTATTTTCACGATGATATTAGTAGTAATTACTTTATTTTGAGATTTTTTGAAAAACGCCCGATTCAACGGAATTTAATGTGAGAGAAAGCAAAGTGTAAAAGCGATCGGCAGCATTGCGGCTATGTTTTTTTTTGTTTAAATTTTACACCGTGAATTTTTCCTCTTTCAGAACCGTCGACGGTAAGGACAAGAAGAATAAGAAGAAGGGTCTCTTCTAAAGCTCCTCTAAGCTGCATAATACAGCCAAAGATCCACGAGTGGTCAGTTTTGGTATAACAGACACACGCAGAGAGACAAACGAAAGCAAGGAGTATAATATAAAAATTAAAACATTTTTTAAATAGCAACCATCCGTACGCCTTTACACGCGCGCGAAATCGCATGTCCACAAATTGTAGCCTATTTGCAAGAACGGAGTGTCGCGTACGAAAAGAATCATCGTCGATTTCTCACGCGGTTCAAGAAAAGAAAAAAAAAAGAAAAAGAAAACAGAAGATAAATGAGGTTCAAAACCGCGCGCCAGAGAAGAAAAGACTCGTCTGCAGCCACGGCGTCGTTCAATTTTCTATGTATTATTAATAAATGCATAAATGAGATAAGGGTTATATAATTATTAATTATCATCGCGGTAATTGCGGCGCGCTCGAGGGGGAGAGATATAGATAATCGAGAGTGAGAGAGACGTAACGCGAAAATCCCTCGTACTCTCGTTTGCTCTTGCATCTCTGTCGCGCCGACACCAATATTATAAACGACGACGGCGTATATAACGCGAGAGTTTCGCTGTGTTGAAGCTGCCGAGAGCAATACCTCTCCCCACTTCCCATAAGTGTGTAAAAGTGCAGTGGCCATATATTTGTGTATAAAACTGAAATTAAACGAGAAAGAAGGAGAGGGACCGAGTGAGGGATAAAGAGGTTTTACAGCATACTAAGCAAAACAAAACTATGTGTATTGTGTCGATTAAAAAATACAAAACAAACGCTTGTAGCATCAAATCGAAGGTCTGTGTATGCATGTGAGTGTTTTAAGAGAATGTAGAGCCATAAACCGCGGATTATAATGTAATTTGCGCGGGACCATTTGCTTCCTGATGACTCGCGGTGGTATATACGCGCCTGACGCGATAATCCTCACTTGATTTTTCTGCTTTTCACAAGTGAACTTGATCATTTTGATCAATTGTTTCGTGCAGGAAATCGTATTGTCTGGTCAAATAAGACGTACATTCATGATTGAAATTGATCAAAATCTGTAATGTTCTCATAGGGAATATAGTTTTGCTGGAATGCGAAAATTCCCCCGTGGCTATAAAAGTTTTTATTAGCGGGGTATATCGCGTACAAAAGTTTTCTTATGCAGACAGTGTTTGAAGACATTTTTCTCGCAAGGCCTCAAATTACTCAATTTCGCGCGAATAGGAAAAATCAAACGGCACTGATCCTTTCTAAATACTCTCTACTTCATTATGAACATGCAATCTTGAGAAATACTTAAAAACCATGAAATTTTTTTTACATAAGCCCCGTTTTATGCTATGTGCAATGATTAATTTTATAATATACCTTGATTTTTAATAAAACTCGATTTACTTTGTATATTAAAAGATTTTTTGGCTTGTAAACTGTTTTTATTACTGCACGAAATTCTGTAATTTCCTAAACTAATGTCAAAAAAAAAAAGAAAGAAAAAACAGAAAAAATAGAAACGTAGATGCCAACCGCATCCTCAGTAAACGAAGTAAACGCGTTTGTCCAGTTTACGGATTGACTTGTAGTTACCCGTCAAAACCAGTGCCATCAGCGATCCCGATTAATCATTACTGATAAAACTGTTTTTCTTTAGTGCCAAAATGTGAGAACGACGTAATCTACCATTTAATTCGATTTCTATCTCTTACAAATCACCGCACTCGTTTCGTTTGTGCTTCAGCGCTTATTATCACGGATATAGAAGATAATGTTTTATAATGAACTCAACGATAGGATGTTTTTGAGCCTTTTTTATATTTAACGGATTTGTGTATAATCGGTTTATATAAATATGAAAATTTTTGTATCTATCTATTTTTATAATTGTTTTATTTAAATGTTTTAGAAAGATGTATTGGATAATATATATGTTCAGAAATAAAAAGAAGTAATGTCTCTGTTTCATGTTATGATAACGTCTTAAAGCGATACGTATGATTGATCTTCCCGTTTTGTGATTCATCACATTTCCTTCCGAAATCTAGATTGTTGGATAAGAATCGGAGTAAGTTCAATCTGCGCACCTTTGAACCTTTGATTGAATTTAGCACGAGCCGATAAGAAAGAATTAAATAATTGGCGCATTACAAAGTATAAGAGCGTGCACTGAAACGCAATTAGGGTCACATTGTCGAGTCTATAATGAAGACATCACGAAATGCTTCCAATTGCATTGCTCACTGAAAAAGAAAGCATTCACAGTTCTACTTAAATAGTGACGAATTATTTCAAGTGACTAAGTATATAGATAACAAATTTTACGCTCATGACGTTCGAAACGAATTTTCGTTTGAATCCGTCACAAGTCACAATTACGTGCGATAGGCGCAGCTTCCAAACCTGTTTTTCTCAAACATCGATGTATCGCGCGAGCTATTTTTCTGTGGAACCGAGCGGGAAAAGATATGACACTTCTTTGCGCTGCTGAAAGCGGATGAACGAACTCATTATCATAAATGCCCGAATCCAGGGGAGACGCGGTTCTTCTTGACCCTTATCTCTTTTTGGTCAGCGATGTTTGGACAAGCCGGTTTTCTTTTTTCGGCTGCTTCTAACCCGTTTGAAAAAAATTTGACGACGAAATAACCATATAGACGAGACTCGGACGGTGGAAAGAGGAAAAAAAAGAAAGAAGTAAGTCTTTGCTCTCCTTTGGCTTTGACGTGGCGGGTATATTATCGATTCTTAAGAGATGTGAACTTTCTTTTTTCTCACTCTACGCTATGAGTGAATTTCTGAGCGAGGAAATCGAGAACGCGCGCTAGTTGCGCAAAAATGAGGAACGTGAACATTTTATACGGCAAAGTGTAGTAACGTAGATTTAAGCTTCGACTACATGGGCTTCGTTGATGACGATGATAATATAATATGTATAATTTTAAAATCAATTTGTCTCGACACACTGGGAAATGTTTGTGAATTTGTTGTCGATACGTGATATACATATATACACAACACTGTATTTATAATATATTTTTATCAGTATTCTTTTTTTTATAACTCTCTTTTATGTAAATTAAGATGATGATAAATTCATTGATTAACATTTTGTATCCAAATTTATATGATTTTACAGTTATGAAAGAGTTTATTGTAATAAAAGAAAACAAGTTTTCATTTTAATTACATTTACAAAAATCAAGATTGCGTCTTACGAACTTTTATTTAGTGTGGTAAGACGAGCCGAGGAACTATTATTGTTCCGCACGTAATTGATATTAAAATAAGAAAAAATTTACACGATATAATAAATACATTTTAAACAGCGCAAAGTGAGTGTTTATTTTTGCGCGTTAATGAAATCAACGATGGGGATGCGAAATCACGACAATGTAATTATTATTCATGAATAAAAATAAATAAAAAAAAAATTATATATATATTTTACGTGAGCAAGGATTAAATGAAGAAAAAAAAAAGAAAGAACTTTATACGACGGCAATTCCCCGGCGATGCGAATTGCTTAGCGATTAATTAATGCCTGTGAGGGTGTAAGACGATTTTACGAAGAAAGAAGTGTATTGTAATTCGTGTGATGTTTGTGTATCGACTTAAAAAAGAAAAAAAAAACTTGTATCCACGCGAGAGTAAGAGCTCAAAATGAGGTTTTTTCCTTCAATTAAGTTCTCTCGATATTTTCGTCCTAACAAGCTTCGCGAGTATTATGTACGCTTGAAAGTTTGGCTGAAAATTACAGAGTGTGAAAGAAATACATTTTTTTTTAATTTTATCGTGCGAGAATGGAAAGATTACAGAGATAAAATTAAAGAACGAGAAAAAGAGACGAGAATAAAGAGCTACTGCTGCTATACTTGTAGGCGACCTGTAATGAATAAAACTCGATTGTAAGTGTACTACTTATATACATTACGATTATGTATTCGATAAATTATCTATAAAAACCAACAAAAGTGAATTTTTCTTTATTTTTATCACCGATCCGTCATCCCGTCCTCTATGTTTATCTGCATGCTACACGATACATGTAATATTTTATGAACAATAGAATGGAGTAAAGACTGCGTGAACTTTACAAAGGTATGAGACATTTAAAATTAAATATGATTAAATATACTTTGGTTACTCACTTATTTCTTATCTTTCTTTGCTTTAATTTATCTTTTATTAACAATTTTTTTTTATAAATAAATGTAGATATCGTGAAATAAAAGTTTTATGGATCTTACTTTCCAATATAATTAAAAGGCGAATAATTATCTGCGTGATATATTTTAAAATTCAATACTAATATTTTGTATGAAAATTAAAGTTAAAAAGAAAATTAATGACATACGTGACTAAGAGGCATAACAAAAATGCACATTTTAATAATAGATTTTATTTAATCGTTACGGTATGAGTATTTTATAGAGCTGCAGGAATATCACTATCATTATACAATATTTTCAAGAATATGCCGAGTATAAAATTTGCAATTAAAAATTCTACTTAACCAATCCACGTGCAGTAGCAAAAAATAACGATGTATAGTCAAAACGTACGTATAATCAAGTAAGTATTTTCAAAAAAGTCGCAATACTGCAGTAACTGCCCAATATTTACAAAATTTTCTGCAGTAATTACCCAATATTTACAAAATTTTTCAATCACGAATCGGGCTCGTGTCCTGTATGGTCACACAGTCTGCATCTATACACGGCGTGTGAAAGAGAAAAAAAAAGACACGCACAAGCCGAAAGCGCAAAGCTGAAAGAAAGAGAGAAAGAAGAGGCACATACACACACAGCACAGAAGGAGTAGCTGCCGATGGAATGCGAGGATCTCAATAAACGGCGTCTCAATGAAAGTTGTCTGTCTGGCCGACATTCGCGAGTGCACGTGTTGTTAGTTCCTTGCGTATTGCACTAGCGGTTTATATGTTTCATACGTTGTACACACTGCCATTTAGCTCGGAAATTCGGTATGTACATACTTATATTACTTGTTTTTCCTTACGTTTTTGCACGCAAGACTCCGGGACTTTTACGACTTATTTTAACGTTGCGGACTTTTTGAGCGCGGTGTTTCTTTTTTTTGTTGCGGTTACACGGATGAATGAGCTGTTGATTAAGCTGATTTATAACTATGATTGATCAATTGAAAAATCATTTATTCGTTAATAATAAAAACTTAGTTTATCGGGCTGTATTTAAATTGTCAATGAAATTGATTCCAACGAAATTTTATGAAAAGGAACTAATTTGACGTCACACGAAGAGTACACAAACACTCGCGTTAAGGATAATAACCGATGCGTATATTCTTGTAAGAATTTCAAATTACGCAAGATTTTCAACCTAATAGCTTGGCCGACATTTTTCAAAGCGGACGTCGTAAATTATCGTTAATTATCCTGCCGAATCAATCATTTTCTATTTGAAAGCTAAATGGCCCAAACGGTTTCGCGCCTCAAGTGCCGCAAATACATGGGCCGTAGCAGCTCGGCACACACACGCACACTTCTCCCAGCATTTTAAGCGTTTCGAAATTCCAATGTTCCAACGTTTTTGGGAATTGATAGCAGATCGACGAGATAGACGCGCACACACATACTTACACACGCACGAAGCTCGTGCACAACTTTCATTTATAACTCGAGGAAGAAGAAGAAGCGGCCGCAGACTTTCTTTTTTTTTCAATGAAGCCACGCGTCTACGGAGCAAACGTAAATATTCGAAAAATTATGAACGTTCGAATGAATGCTTTTTCTTTCCTCTTTTACTTTCCCGTGTGGACCCCATGAATTTCGACCTTTTGCAATCTATACAGTCTCGTTCACGGAATATTTACATGTCTACGGGTTGCGTCCGCGTGCAATTTTTCGCGCGATCCGGTTATTTTCGAACGCCACACTAAAACCGGCCACTCGTTGATTATTTATCCACTTTCGATCGCTTTCCGTTTACTTCACGCGCGGACGCCACGCCGAGAGACTCGAGCTGCACTTGACGTAACATCGTTACACATGGAAAAATATTATTTTCAACGGATCAGAGATTTTTTTATCGGTATGGTATTAGTGGACTTTACGGTCCTGTATCTTTTCTGAGATTCCTATCGATAGCGCGGATTAATGGGAATTGATAATTTGTATTGATCGGATTAAATAATAAAGAAAAAACTTAGCTATCTAAGTCTGTGGTTAATCGGCGTATAATTAGAGTAATTATGATGGATACTCGGATCATGTATTATTCATTGCATTAATTAATAAACGAGATGATTAATGTTTTTGTGTTAATTCGTTTTCTAATCGATTCTAATATGGTATAGTAGCGCTTCTTGCTACTGAAGAAAGACTATAAATAATTCTATACGCATTAGTTTTTTTATTTTACATGAAGAAGTAGAATTGAAATATTGGCGGATGTTAAAACAAATGGATTAAGGTATTTCTTACTGCACATATAGCTACAATTCCTATTACTTGATAATGGCACTTTCTACTACAAAAAATTTTTTATAAAAAATTTTGTCTTTTACTGCACTCAAAGAAAAAAAGAACCATATTTTTAGACATTTCCTTTGCTTTCTTATGCTCGTTCCTATTATGAAAAGTCTGTTCAGCGTATTTACCATGACTTTTCAAATGTAAAAAATGTTCAAGTCTCTTCTCAGCCACTTGTGATGCGGCAGCATTTGGTTTACTTCACGTGCAAATAATGCCTGTTTTTAGCATGTCTCTCTAGGTTCCTGCAATCTCATCGGTATTCTTTTTTCCCCGATAATATCATAAAGCTTAACGATTGTGCTGATATTCTGATTATTCCAATGAACTTTTTGCCATTGAAAATTATGCTTGGATTATTGTAAAGAAACTGTCTTTGCTGTGAAAACTAGAAGTGCGCTTATAGAATCTTTGAGCATGCATAAGTCACACTATTATAATCGCCGGACAGTCGCTTACGTCCTATAGGTTCTTTTTGTTATAATAGAATGTTCACAGCTATCGATTTCATATTAAATATTTATGCGGGATGCTTTACTTGTGCGTGAGCATGCGGAAAAGGGAAAATCAAAGTTTCAATCACTTTTAAAATATTCTCTTACCGTGATATTGAATATTTAAATTCCTATATTATATATGGACACAAATCTATACCATTTATCAAAGATTTATTTGGTTAAAGCTGAACAGTTGAAGCGTATGAAAAACCATTTAGAAGCGCCAAAGTTATAAAAATGTATCGGTTCTTATTGCCAAACGGCGGCGGTCAGTGTAGATTAAAATCTCTACATCTCAAAGATAATACACGTCATCGTAATCCAAAGACTCCGATTGCTCCCGATGGATAATTTTCGTAAATGAATGGAACACCGAGAAGAATCGAAACTACCGAACTGGAAAAAAAAAGAAACGAGTTCGACAAAAAGGCAATAAGATTGCACTCGCGATAGTCAACAATTACAATGAACCTTCGTTAAATTAAATACATTCTGGCTAACTGCGTCAGTCCCCCAAGTTTGTTAAAAACAAAACGACTCGATGTTAATATTAAAATATATTCCACTGTCTAAAATTAAAAAACCAGCTCAGGCGCGATAAGTGAATTTGCATTCCTCTACGTCTCCGTCCATGAATCATTGTCCACTTACTGGCCGCGGGTGACTCGGTCAGAAAATCATTACGACACACCAGATAATTCGCCGTCGAGCCTACGTTATTAGGCGACGCTCTGCTACGGTTGTTATTACCCCCACACCCCCCTTCCATACCCGCTAATTGATATCGCACTTAAAATTCGATATTTTCGAATTCACGAGGTTTGACAAGGCAGCTGTCTTCCCCCCCGTTGGAATCCAAACGGGACAATTGACTATTTACGCGCACGCTCGCATTGTTGAGAATATTAAGTACGCTATTGAACTTTTTCGAGTTCTTCGGCTCGCGACGTTCGTTTTAGATTGCGGTGTGTGCATGTGCGGGTGTGTGGGTATATGTAAGATTGCGAGTCGGAGGTCGAGTTTACACGATGCGCCCAAGTGTCAGGCAGTCCATGGACTCGGCGTCAATTATTTGTACGTATTACGACAATTGTCGATGCGGACAAAAATAAGACGCGGATTCACACGATTTTTTTCCATCGCTTGTGCATTGCCCTATATCGTGCCCTCTGTTTCGTACTCTTTTCAGTTTTATTTTGCGAGACAAGACGTGTGTTGCACATTGGCCGCTTATGCCTGTATACTTAAAAAGCCGGTTCGCATTATGCGCGCTGAACGTTTTGTAATCTAATGAAATTTATTTTTTAAGGCAGTGCGAAATTAAATCTAGAACATCGTATTTGCATTCGAGTTGCTGTTGAGTTATTTACATTTAAATAAAGAACATTTAAGAACAGTATTTATTTTTTGGTTAAACCTTTTGAATTTTTCAGCTAAAGCACAATGTATGAATTATTTATTGTCCTACTTTATTGTGACTTATTGAATCCTAGAAAATCACCTTGGCAAAATTGCTTTTCCGCGTAAATAAATTGCATTAAACATGCGTTGTAAATACATTTGTTATACAAAACAGTAGTATTGATTTTGTAACCAAATGATAGCCGCGTAAATAGTAAATGGGGACAACTAATTTAAAAATTTAAATATTTAAAAGTTAAAGCAATGAAATACTTTGTTCTTAATACAATTTAATTTAAAAGTACAAACTTGGTTGTTAAAATTATTTAATAATTTCAATACTAGCTTATTCAAATATTTTATAGTCAAAGTTAAAAAATATTGATTATAAATAAAATTTATAGACTTAGAGGATGAGTGGCATCAAAAGCCTAGAGATTTGTGTAAGTTATATATTCTTAAATTTATATAACGACTAACTGACGTACAATATGTTTTTAAGCATTAAAAATATTAAAAATAGAACGTAAAAATTCCATAAAAAATTGCAGCTCGTATGAAATTAAATGCAAAACAGCTTGGAGGCGTATAAAGTTAACTTGTCAATAGAAAGTATTTTTAAATCTAAATAAATATATACTGAGTAACAAAATATGCTGAAATAGTCAAGTCAGTCACGCTATTCCTTGGTATGTTCTAAAATTCACTTTTTCCTGTATAACAAATTAGAATGGCAATAGACATACGAAAAAACGAGAACGTAAATCAAGATAAGAAGCAAACACTAAAATTTACTTGTTTACTTGCATTTTTCTTATTAGCTTTATAATTATTCGATTTATCACTAAACTATACCCGATAAGTTCAAAGCACATTTTATCATAAGTCGCAAGGCAAGAAACATAGATACATAAAATATTTTTTTGTTAGTCATATTATTCTTCAAAATAGCTGCGTTCAATGAGATTCTATTATATTATATTTTCAATTGTATTATTTTCTTTGAAAAGTAACTCGTCTACTGATTTTGCAATTTGAATTATTTATCGAATGCCTCGTCAATGACGTCTACATTGTAAGGGAAAAAAAAATCTATTTAAAATTCTATTTAAATATTTGAACATAACACTTGCAAATTCTTTTGAGTGCATGAAGAAATATACATAGATCATATTGCCCGTTTGAACTTCCATATATATATATATATATATTTTGCTATTTTCGTGCACTTTTTTTGTAAGAAAGTGACCTTTGAAACATCGTATTAAATTACAATAAACTGAAGATAATTTCTCTATCATCGTAAATTAAATGCATTTTGATAATCGTATCTATGTCGAAATGTCGTATTTGCATTGAACAAAAAATACTGCTAATAATGGGAAATTATTCAATATAAATCTAATTATTAAAGTTTCAGTAGTTTCTTTAGGTAAATAAATCACAAAAAAACCCACGTATTTATAATAACTATGTGTATACAAACGAATCTTAGAGATTTGTTCAGATTTTCCCACAATGTATATACTTATCATCATGTCGAAACAGTTTGCAAACACATAATTTCTGCTGCATCTTTTCAATGATTTTTACACCAATGAAGTAAAAGTATGCGCATTTAATGCGGATAAAAATGGGGTTTATGATTATATTTTCACGATAGCGATTTATGCATCTTTTTAATAATGTACTGAATCTACTTATCAATAGAAATTTAAAAAAAAATCTACAGACTTTAACAAGTCGAATAAATTTTATTTTTTAATTTTCATTGCAACTGGAATTCTGATTCTCAAGTCAATTATTTTAAAATGATTAAAATAATAATTTGTTCTTCTGCATATTTCTATTTTCTAATTATATCACCTCTACCATTTACTTTTGTTATCTTTCAGAAATACTTTATACATGTGCAAGTAGAAAAATAAAGCGTTTGAATTTTCAGTGAATGAGAGAGAAAAGTGAGAGATGAAAGAGAAAGAGTGAGAGAGAGAAGGAGAGGGGCGGTGAAGGGGGAGGGAGAGCGAAAGAGAGAGAGAGAGAGAGAGAGAGAAGACGCATAGCCAATGTCCATTGCCCCTACCTACCCGCTGTAGCCTCGGTGCGCTCGGCGCTCGCGACTCGCGAGAAGCGTGGAGCGGTAGTCCGAGCTATAGACGTGGTGCCTCGGACGAGGGCACGAGGCATTCACGCGCGAACCCTCGGCACGTACGGTCGCGCAGAGAGCCGCAATAGGGAGTTCCCGTCGAAGAACTCGCTGCCACCACTAAGAGGAGTCATAGCAATTATACGGGGAAGAAAGTGAAATTCCGCGCGAGTCCGGAGAGGGAGAAATAATTTACTCAGTCGGTGGCCGTCGATTCTCTCTGGGTCAGTCGAAAAAAAGGAGAGTGCGCCAGAGGAGAGTAGAGGGGCCCTCTCTCACCTAGTGACCGTGATTTTCTCTCAAGTTGACGACCGGAGGGACCGGAGGAGAGTTTCACTTCTAACCTCAATACGAACGTGTGCACACGCGTGCCGCTGCGTTCCGGCTTCTCTGTTTCTGTCTCTCTCTCTCCGCTGCTCTGTTCTACCGCGACCTGCAATTGCTGCTACCTACTGCTTGCTTCCCAGGGGAGACAAGGTGGACACTTGATTTTTTTCGACTCTTTACTCGCGCGTCGGTCCGTTGACTCCTTTTCCGGTGTCTTACCCTCGCTTTCTTGAAGTGACATTACGTAAAGGTGCGTGCCGGAGTTCCTTGTTTTTCTTTTGTTGTTGGCCCAAGAACAATGATGTAATCTGGCTTCGAGTGGACGCAGTATTAGTAGTCTGATATTTGAAGAAATCCCGTGCTTCCTTCGACGATTTTTCGAATCATTTTTCGGGTTATTTAAGTGTAATCATGTGGCCTAAGGATGTTGGTATCAAGGCATTGGAAATTTACTTCCCTGCACAGTATGTGGATCAGACCGAGCTTGAGAAGTTCGATGGGGTGTCAGCAGGAAAATACACAATTGGCTTGGGACAGTCAAGGATGGGATTCTGCAATGACAGAGAAGACATTAATTCGTTGTGTTTGACAGTGGTTCATCGCCTTCTAGACAGATATGGTATCAAGCCAGAAGAAATCGGAAGACTGGAAGTTGGCACAGAAACAATATTAGATAAAAGTAAGTCTGTAAAATCTTGTCTGATGCAACTCTTTGAGCCTTCTGGAAATACAGATGTAGAGGGCATCGATACTACTAATGCCTGCTACGGAGGAACTGCAGCTCTCTTTAATGCCATTTCTTGGGTAGAAAGTAGTGCATGGGATGGACGACTAGCTCTCGTTGTTGCTGCTGATAATGCAGTTTATGCCAGTGGTAGTGCAAGACCCACAGGTGGTGCTGGAGCAATCGCTATGATAGTGGGTCCAAATGCACCTCTGATAGTTGATCGTGGACTTCGTGCATCATGTATGAGACATGCCTATGACTTTTACAAACCAGACTTGCGCTCAGAATATCCTACAGTCGATGGGAAACTTTCTATTCAGTGTTACCTTAGTTCTTTAGATACCTGTTACCAAAGGTATAGTGAAAAAGCAAAAGCAAAGGAGCCTAACAATGATGTTACTTTGAATTATTTTGATGCTGTACTTTTTCATTCACCATATTGTAAACTTGTTCAAAAATCATTTGCCAGATTAGCACTAGTAGATTTCTTAAATTCTTCAAAAAGTAAATCATCTGAAAATCATGTTGAATTACAAAAGTTCAGTAATATTGCATTAGAGGATACTTACTTTGACAGGGATGTAGAGAAAGCTTTCATGACATTAAGTAAAAATGACTTTGAAACAAAAACTAAACCTAGCTTGTTTATAGCTAATCAAGTTGGAAACATGTACACACCGTCTGTGTATTCTGGACTTGTTTCACTTATAATTGATAAGCCAATAGAGTCTTTGGCTGGATGTAAAGTAGGAATATTTTCTTATGGGTCTGGACTTGCTTCAAGTATGTATTCATTAACAGTGACAAAAGATATTTCTGAAGATTCAGCTTTAAGAAAATTGGTGACAAATCTTTCATATGTCAAGTCTCAGCTGGAAGCAAGACAGCAAGTACATCCAGAGGAATATACTAAAATTTTAGCTTTAAGAGAAAAGAACTGTCACACTATACCATTTGAGCCTCAAAGCAGTATTGATACTATGTTCCCAGGAACATATTACCTTGTGAAAGTTGATGACATGTACAGAAGAACTTATAAAAGAGTACCAAACTTAAAATAGTTATGATATATATTTTTTTTTAATTAAGGAAAAACGTTGGTGAATCTCCAAGGTATTTGCAAAAAATCAAAGAACTATCAAAATTTTACTTTTACCTTAATTCAATAATTTTCAATCAATCATTTTGAATTATCAATATTACAATTCTAAAAAAATATTTAAGTCAATTCCAATAAATTATAAAACAAAATATTTATAAAATTTATTATAAAATGAATAAAAAGTTTTGAATTATGATAGTAATTGAAAAGTTAATCTAAATTTACAGTTAAAGTTAATTATAATTTTACTTGAAATTTCAGTTTATATTACTTTCACAGACGTTTCTCCTAAAATGTAGTCAAAGACAACTGCTTAGTCGAATGTATATTATTACCATTTTGTAAACTTATTCCACTTTTCAATGAGCTAGGCCAGTTGGAGAAGAATAAAGTCGTTTATTCGTGTCTGTCAATTTTGTATACAAAATATCTGCAACTATAGTTAGAGTATTATATTTGTAGCTACCTGAATCTACTAAGCATAAAAGGAAATTGAATATCCCTAATGTGCCTTTAAGCGTCGATATTTAATAGATTGCAGACTAATTCAAAGATAAAATGAATGATGATGAAAGAGCGATTGTTGCGATAATTGTAAATAATTTAATAGTAATGAGAATTTTTCAACGATTATGCCTACAAAAACTTTACATTTTTGAATGACAATTGTTATACCATCGTCTTTATTCTTTCATGCTTTTATATGTATATTTATACTTCTATGTTATGTAAAATGTAAAATGT